>JANHGN010013241.1:11722-95323 GCA_024605025.1 Megaceryle maxima
AGCAAGGTGGTGTGCGAGATTTTTGGTTAGAACATGAAAATTAAAAGGGGGGGGGGGGGAAAAGAGTTGTGATGGAATACAGCTTTCCTGCTATTGTCTTCCTACAGTCCGTCATATGGAAGTAGTTTAAAAACATCAGTAAAACCTAGCTGCACAACAAGTTCAAATGATCAACACATAATACTCATGATGACTCTCTACATTTAATTATGATTTCTGTTTTCAAAGTGGTATTAGGCTGACTACATTCAGTGAACTACGCTGCCTCCCCTCCCCACCCTTTTTAGTAGTCCATAGGATGAGCTGTCAAGGCAAGGAAAGCAGAGAAAATAACCAGTATGCCTAGTGGTCATGGAGGTGTTGGGGAGAAGGTTGGACTCTATGATCTTGGAGGTCTTTTCCGACCTTAAGGATTCTACACCAGAGTCAACACTAAGTTGCTTCAAATTCTGATTTTCCCAGATTGAAATCATCATCATTATGTATCTAATTATCACTTTCTGAACTAATGAGGAAGGTTCATGTATGAGACTCTGGAAACTAAGAGGAGGAAATTGTAGGTCAGAGCAGAGGAGATGGGGACAACTGGAAAAGAAACAGGATGAGTTGTATCTGTTCTCCTTAACAAACAAGCCTAAGCAAAAACCCATGATCTAAGTGCTAAAGCTATAATCACATCTGTTGATGAAAGGCTTACGCTGAAACGATGCAACTGATGTTTTACCAAGCTCTGTGGATGAGGAACTCTTGTATGCTTCACAATCTAAAGACTGCAAGTGTATGAAAAATAGATGGTAACTGTCAGATCTTCAGATTAGTATGCAAATTACAAAGCTGCCTGTTAAATCAGCTCTTGGAAAGTGTAGGTGTAAGAATCTCTGCGTCAACAGCCCAGCAAGAGGAACTGGACAGCAGCTGTAAGCATAATGATCAATAGAAAGGTCCCTCAACAGCTTTGTGACACAAAAAATTTAAATTATCTTGCACTATTTCCGAGGGAGAAATCCAGAAGATGCTTGAGTAACATCAGGCCTCCAGAGAATCAGCTGGATATGTGGCAACAGCAGAACACGCTGTGCCTGCTGCCACGGGGATCGCTTGCAGTGGTTTGCCATTAGCTGCCAGCCTGGTACCACCGTGCGCTTGTCAGTGACACTGCCCAACCCCTTCAGGAAGCAACTTCTCCAAGTTGGATCCTTATGGAAGTTACAGCTATTTCCACAGTGAGATAAATAACTGCTTTGTTCTGTGTTGTAATCCCAGCTCTGCCACAAACTTACTATGTCACTGATAATTCTTCCCCACGTTTTGATAAACCTAAATTGACAAACCACTTGAAAGAAGGGCACGCCCTCATATCCAGCTTGGTATCTAGCTGCGCTTTTCTGTAACTGGGACCCACATTAACTACCCTGGGGCTACTGGGTGTGGAATAGGAATGCAATCGGCCATGGCAGAATAAGCAGGGAAGGTGAGTTACTCATCAGCCATCTAGCATTTTAGCCACACAACTGCTAAAGAAATAGACCACCTCAGGAATGTATAGTGGCAGATGACAAACCTACAAATGTCAGATGACAGCAGTTTAAGGAAAAGTCACTTACTGATTTTTTTTTTTTCTTAACACTTAGCCCTGACAAACGCATATCGTGTTCTTCCCCAGGTACTTACTTTGCTCAGCACTTCTGCTAGCAAGACATCCATGTCCCGAGCTTTTGAAAAACTAGCAATAGCACTGTAGAACAAAAGAAAAAAGTATTTAGCATTCACATCTCACAGAAACTTGTGTCACTTTAATTTTCCTCCCCTAATAGAAAACATTTTCTAATACCAATTTAGGTTTTGGAGCTAAATCCTTTAATCACATTAAAGACTAGGTGATATTTGAAGAGATATGCTGCCTCAAGAATAGAATAGTGCAAAATCTGTGTTGCAGGCCGCTTTATTTAGATAGAGTTTTAAACAAAAAACTATATATAAAATATCCTTAAATACCTCAAATGGATGGTTTTTGTACACTGTGGAGTAGCTTCACAGAAGCTGAGCGCTGATATCTGGAACTACAAATATTTTACTTTGTCTTTTTCTTGATTCCATTCTAGACCCATAAACAATTTTTTTTCACAGTCTGCTTTTGGGGAGTGTTTCCTTTGACAGCAGCCATTGGTCAGGCAATAACTTTTTGCACAAGATTATCCCCCTAACTTTCTGAGCAGCCATGTTACCAGTGTTCCACAAATAATACCGATCAATAGTTTGCCACACTGACAAAGACAAGTTATTCAAGATCTGTATATGACATGGGGTAACTATGACTATGGAACAGACAGCAGCAAATTTACACCCAGACCACTGGCAATCAATGAAAATAAAAACTGTCTAACTCCAGAAAAAAACACAAACACAAAAAAACCCCAAACAAGTTATTAGAAAAGCAACATCAAAGCCCCAGTAACACACCAAACTTTGAATGGTTTCTCTTAAATAATGAGGTATGCCAGGCATCTAGTGACTAACACGATGCACGGCATTCTGTGATGCCGTAGGTTACACGGCAGCTTCAGAGGAAGCATGATTTTATTTATTTATTTACTTGAACTAAATTTCAAAGCTCAGCTCCTGCCAAGACCAGTCTCAGCTCTAAGGAGCCACTTTAAGCTGTGACAGTGACTTTGAGCCTCCCAGATAATCCTGTCTAAGTCAGCAACTTAGAGGCCAGGGGTCTGTACATGACAGCTACTAACTGCTTTACAAAGTTCTGTGACTGCAGCCTGACAGAGAAATCCATCGTCCCAGCAAGGTAGGTGTACTACATGGAGGGACCATCGATTCTGGCATCAGGAACTAGTAAACAGGAAAGAAGCCGGTGATACTGGCTCAGCTTTGCTCCACAAATTCTATTTTAGGTTACTGACCTCCAAGCCACTGAGCAGAAAAAGCACACAAAAACAACTAGTGGTGATTTATGTAGCCTGACAAGAAACAGCGTCAATACATCAGTGATAAATACAGTTAAGCTAATTAAAAAAATTTAAAAACTTTTAAAATCAAAGTCAATTTAAAAGTTACCCAGTTGATTACCATATTTTCAACAAAAAATAAAAATAAAAAAATCCTGTTTTGGTCCAAAACCTGAGTTCAGCTGCCAGTCTAGTCACAAGCTTCCCTTTAACTGCTGGCAAAATCCCTTTAACTGCTGGCAAAATCTATTTCACTACAATTACTGGACTACAGCACTTTGCAGGGACTGTCAGACACGCTGACGCTGGGATTGCAGCGGACAAGCAGACATTCAACTGTAAAGGAAGCCCTCCTGACAGCAGCTAAAGATGTTCAGAAACACCAGAGTTAAGTCTGTTTATCAAAAGTAATACAGGCAACTAATCCGAGGGGGGAAGTGGGAATCAGAACAAAGTCACTCGGACCACTTACCTATCCTCTCTAATCCAGGCTTTTTAAATGGTTACCTGGGTACCACAGAAACTCCACAGTACAGGGGGCTCCTTTCTTATAGGTAAAAAGTAACTCGTCTCTAAATCTCCAGCAGTGGAAGGACTAATTCACAGCTTTCAGGGTAATTCTTTTAATAAAGACATGATTCTAGAGCAGCTCCCAGTCTGGACAGGCCTCTCCAGCAAGCCCAGGGGAAGCTATCATGAGAACGACACAAGACTGCTTGAAGGGAGCTCTGTTCTTAAGAGGTACAACAGAATATTTAACCTTGTTTTGCTTCAGCTTATTTCTGTGCATGAAACTAGTCCCAAACTGGGACTACAGGAGAGGCATCTGCATGTGGACAAAAATCTGAGCCAAATCCTATAGGTAAAAATATTTGCTTTCAAGTGCTTTTTCCACAGCAAGAAGACTAAGTCACTTCTGAAGCAACAGATGTGTTTCCTACCTACACATAGTAAATCAGTGCTCAACAGTTTCCAAGGGAAGAATGAATTCCAGGCTGTCCTCATTCTGTTGGGAATACAGCCCTCCTCTCCTGCTCTCAAGAGTATACAAGACCAGTCTGTGCTTTCCTGTTGCAGCTGGGCCACTGAACAGCAAAAATTTAACATTTTTAGAGGGCTGGAAAAAAGGGGGGGGGAGGAAAAGCATACACTATGTGCAGGGCACTCATTAGGGAAGGACATCCAAGTGCCAGTCTCAACTTACACGTATTTTGAACGCTGACAAAAGGGATAAAGGTTTTAAACGCACAGGAATTACAATGCCGAGTGGAATTTAGATCCCCCTCCCCAAGCACGGTACTTTAACCATTACATGTTGTCTCATCCCCACAAATGCGTCAAATCTTGCTCTGTGAAACTTCAAGAGTAAGCATCTGGCTTGCTGGCGGAGGCAAGTAACACAGCAAGACATGTACCATTTTTAGCTGACAACAGGCCGAGGTTTGGGTCTTCCATTTCCTCACAAATATCCTAATCATGAGGAGGAGGAGAACATGCACACTGCTTCCTAGAACTGCAAGGTCACAGCTATCAGGACACAGTGCATGTTCCAAGAACAAATCACTGGATCAGACTCCTTTGAATAAAAGCTTAGCATCACCCTGGTTTCTGAACACCACAGCACCTCCGAGGGGTGCTAGGTCCTCTGTGATAGCTTTGCAGTTCTGGATAGGGCCCAGAGGAGCTGCAGCATCCTAAAGGGAACATTCTGTGCAAAAATAAGGTATGTAGCGAGATAAAGAACATCCAAACTCAGTGGCCACTAAGGAAGGCTTTTGCTTCTATTGCAATTTTAAACTAAGTCCTATTTAGGCACTGTCTCCTTTTAGGATCTGGCCTCTAATTCAATTTCAGGAACACAAGTCATTAAAATTTTGCCCTCTTATCTTTATATTAGTCAACATAAATTTGTTAAGTGATATTAAAAAAAAAAGTGCATGTATTTAAAAAAAAACATTCAGTCTTCATTTGAAAAAGCCATAAGAAAGCATTTGTTTGGATGATCATTTCAACCAGTCACTGATTCAAAAGGAGAAGCATGCCTTCATTTTAGGGCAAAACAGCTTCAGCAACTTTATAAAGCAGAAAACATAAGAAGCCAAATTAGATTTCAGATTGAAATAGGAGGTATAGCCAGTACAGGAAATAACAGACTATTTGTGGGGGGTGGGAGATGTGGGTTTAATTTCCTTCAGAATGAGGACAGCCTAAAACTCATTCTTATTTCACTGGAAGCTGTATGACCATTACTTCCTTAGGTACCACATTGTTCTAATTTCTGTTCCGTAACGTGACAATAGAGAAGAGATCCATTCATTTGAAGGCATTGGCCTGAGATTTTGAAGCTGGAACATTTTGGGATTCCCCCCCGCCCCCAGTCAATGATTTCCTCAAACTTGCCTTTTAACTATGAACTGCACAAGTTAATTTAACTCTTCCGAGATTAAGAGCTGTCTTTGCTTTCAACCTTCAGTCTGTTACCTATGAACTTCAGCTACGGGGCAGGGGGAACAGCCCTGCACTGCAGTACCTTGTCTTTTCTTTTCCTGGAGCTTTAGCATTTTTCTCAACAGGTCCGTTTTCTTGCTTTTTAGACACTCTCATTCCTCCAGCTTTGACTGCAAGAAGAAAGTACAATTTACATAAAAAAATATATGTACGGTATTACATACTACCTTATACACACTTGAGAAGAGAAGATAAATACTTATACTCCATATAATTTGTAACAAGAAATCGCCTTTCCATACTTCACCCTGTGCTTCACTTTTAACCACACACGGAGCAGCAAGGCAGGGATCCAGGAATGACTTCAAACCTGTGTCACGGCTGCTCAAATCAGCTGCCAAACACTCAGTCAAGAAGTAGGAGAGGGTCTGGTCACTGCTAACTGTATTAAATCCCAGCAGCTTATCATGTGAACACGCATTCTTCCCCATCAATCTCAGATGCTATAGTTCCCATTCTCAATTTAAAGAAAGCAAAACAAGACAAACAAGGCTCTAAACACTTCTGGGTTTCCAAACAATGTCACTAACAGCAGTAAAGGTTTCCTGATTTGCTCAAGGTATTCTAGAAGAAACCAAATAATGCAGATAGGAACCAGCTGCATACTTATCTTGTACTTCCAACATGTTTAATTATATTTTATTAAGGTATCTGCCAATCACAAAATCAATTAGCACTAATTAAGCTACAGACGACCTAACAATAACAATTTAAATTCTGAGGCATGTCAGAAATTCAATTCTGAGCAAGACATATAAAGTTATCTAAAACATCTTGTTGAAAGAAATATTTTTTCCCTGTTCTGGATGGTATCTAAGTTTTGAAACTGTAAGAACAAACTTAGCACAAGTTTCGCATTATTTTGAAGAAGCTGCAACTTACAGCACAGTTTCTGTTCTTATGAATAATCAAGAATAGACTTCTCAAACTGAAATATTTGGGGGTGGAATTGAATAGGGATGTCGAGAAGTGTCAAGAATTACTCAGCTAAAGATCATGAGAAATGTAGTTGGACACATCTGCTCCCCCTCCCCCCCAATGGCCATCTGTAACTAACAGCAATTTTCTATCAGATTTCAGCCTCCTTGACTTCTGTTTATCTCCTGGCTGCAGGTTTAGTTTGAGAAACGAGGACTGTCCTTCAATCCTGCCCAAAGCAGGACTTTGATCCTGATCCTTACAGTGCTGGAGTGCTGCAGTATCTAGGCTTGGCTTTTCTTTTTAAAGTTGCATACATACAGTTAATTATCCTGCTGCGCAAGCAGCAACTAAATTGCTTAGCCATCTTACAGCTGCAAATACACTGGAGAGCCAGTCTCATTAGCCAAATTGCTTTGGGAGCCTAACTGCAAAATGAAGAGTGTCTCTGAAAGGGAAGTGTCAACCATTGCCAATTATCTACCCATAAAGAGAATCAAGGTTCTGAATGCCCCCAGCTCTCGAGAATCAAGGTCCTAAATGCCCCCGGCTCTCGAGAATCAAGGTCCTAAATGCCCCCGGCTCTCGAGAATCAAGGTCCTAAATGCCCCCGGCTCTCAAGGCACAAACCTCGTTCTTATCTTGGTAAGCGGGAGATAACATGAGATACATCTTTAAACAAGCACAAAGGATTTAAAAAAATAAAAATGAACCACCACAACGATAAACTCTGAAACAATTCAGACTGTTTAGACTAAATAGACTGATGTCTTCTTGACTTCATGTTCACTTTATAACAAAGTCACAAAGAGCACCCATGCAAGTTAGCCCAAATATTCTTCCACAGCTTGTTACAAGCTGAGAGTTTTTTTGCCTTTTAGGAACAAATCAAACAGCAAATGGAAACCCAATAAAATTTTGGCAGTAGATAGAAAACCAAAACACATAGCTGAACCTAGATCCACGAGTTTTGGGTTGGGACCGTCACTAAGCACGCAGTGCAGGACTGGCAATCTCTAGGTACTAGCATTTGTTACAGCTTTAATTTATCAGGGTGCAGAGATCCAGATACAGAAGGAGGCAGAGACATTTTGATGCTATGGAGCTTTATAGAAAGCACAAGGAGGAGCTGGGGCATTGGGGGAGTGAGAGGAGGGAGAGAGACCCCAAAATAGTAAAAGGTATTTAAGCACTAAGCGGCCCACCAGGGATTGTGTCCCCTACCACCAAGGCCACAGAAGGCAGTTATTTACCGTGATTAGAAACAATGCAGGGCTTTTTTCAACCCTTTCACTGTTGCAGCTGTCAAACCTGCCCACACGCACCCGCGGCAGCAGAAGGGTTAAATATGGATGCTTCTGGAAGGCTTTGCTGTTTGTTTTTTTCAAAGCAATTACAAGAGCTGTAGAAGTTTTAATACAGAGATCAATTTGGGGATTTTTCTAAGTGCCCTGTAAGCCCAGTAATCCAGCAGTTAAGAACCAAGTGCCAAAATCTTTACTAATGTCCATATTTAAAACATCATTTATTTTTAAGAACAAAAGAAATGAAGGAGGAACATCCCACTTCCTCCTTTCCCCTCCAGAAATACAAGTCAGAACCCCAAACTGAAAACAAAGGCCCTGAGCTCTGTTATTCCCGAGGTTAGTTATGGAGACTGGTCAGAATTAAGGCGTCCACCTTCAACCTGCTTTGCTCACTACATAAGCAAAAGTCAAAACTAAAGTTAAGACAACTAAGTCTTTAACAAACCCAAGCCAAACCAGCTTAGCCCTGCTATCATTACTCCTCTGCCAGAGCTGGTCACCTCCGCTGCAGTGACAAATAAGACTCACCAAGATGCAGTTTATTTTCACACAAGTTTTGAAAAGCCAGCACCTGCACCAAGCCACTGACTGTGGTGCTTCGAAGGTTCCTTCAGCTGCAACTCAACCGACCCTGCCAGACACAGAAATCCAGAAACAGACAAGTGAAGCTGAAAACCCCCTACTTACATCATCAATGCACGCAAAAGTGCGCTTAAAAAAAAAAAAAAGGTAAAACTTCAACAAAAGTAGACTTAGGGGTACGATGAGACACACAAGTCACGCCTTCTGCCCTTCAGGCAATAACTGCTCCTAACAAAGCGGGGGTGAGACCCTAAATGGCTTAGATTAAGCAGCAACTGCTCAGCAGTTCCAAGGGGTCAATCTCCAGCAGCTCTGTGCGTGTGCCCAGCACAGCGGGAAACAAACCAGGGACTAAGGCGAACTCTGCGCTGCGGGGCAGCAGCTCCACAGAGCTAACCCAACAGGCCGGCGCAGAGTCCGGGCTGACTCCGGGCGTTACAGACTCTCCAACAAACCTACGCGGGCCTTCAACTCTCAGCGCTGCGTCGCTACACAGCACCCCTTCCACAGAGCACGGGCTGCAGGAGCAGGCTGGGCGCTCACCAGCCTGTACTCAAAGGCACCGTTCAGGCAGATAAAGAGCTCCAGGGGGAAGGTGCAAAAAAACCCCCCAAACTAACCAACCCGAAAGAAACCAAAACACCCCTCCCCCGAAAACAAACAATATTTTCCACGTTCGGTAGAAGGCGAAAAACAGGACCATAACACTAAAATAGATTTCTTTTTAACATCGACGCTTATCCGTCCCCCTCTCCGGGTCGCGCCCTCCCGAGGGCGAGCAGCCGGACCGCAGGGAGCGCTGCTCCTCCAGCTTCCGAGCCAAGCAGCTCAGGCTGCAGTTCGCCGTCCTGGGCAGCGCATCAGACGCCGCCGTGCGATCTCCGGGCCGCGGCCCGAGCACAGCAGACCCGGCCCGGCACCTACTCCAGGGCAGCGGCGGTGGCACGGACGCCCCAGAAGCGCTCCCCGGCAAAGGTCCGGCCCCGTGCCCCGCGAACTCGCCGGCTCGGCGAGAGGGGGACGGGGCGGCTCCGTCCTCCCGACCCTCCGCCGCTCCACAACTGCTCGGGCCCCGGGAGGGGAAAACCCGGAGCTCGCAGGTGCGGGAGCACCGGCTGCGGCGGCAGCACAGCCCGTCCCGGCGGCTCCGTAGGTGCCGGGCTCTGCCAGCAGCCGCATTTGCCGAGGACGGTCCGTGTCGGCGGCAGAGACGCGCCAGGCTGCCCGAGGGGCCGCGGCCGCACGGCGGTGCCCAGTTCCCCGGGTGAGGGAAGCAGCGGCCGCCGCGGGGCTGAGGGTGTCTCCAGCCGCCTCCCGCGCGAGGTGCCCGGGGAGACGGAGACCGAGACCGAGACCCCGGCCCTACCTGCGGGAGGGCGCTTGCCCGGCGGCGGGAGCGGGGACAGACACCTTCGCCGGGCCATGGCTGGGGACGCGTGAGAGAGGCCGGGCGAGGCGAGGCGAGGCGGGGCGGGATAGGGCGGGAGCGTCTCCCGTCAGGGGCGGGGAGCACTGAGCGGCGGCGAGGGACGGACAGGTGCGGTGACCGGCAGCGAGGGGCGGGACAGGAGCGCTGAAGGGTGGGGAACGGCAATGAATGGAGGGAGGGCGGGCGCTGGCCTCCCGGAGCCGGGGGGAACCCACTGGACCGGCGGGCAGGAGCTCGTCGGATGGCGCCGGAGACGTGAGGAGCTGGGGCGGGGGCTGCAGCGAGTGGCCGCCCGCCCTGTTCCAGCAGGTTAAGGCGCGTCGGGCTCCCTGCAGCTCCCGGCTGAGGAGGCAGCGCTGGAGCAGCACCGACTGCGGGGCTACAGCCTGAGAGCACCGAGGGGGAGGGAGAGGCTGAGGGGAGAAACTTAGCGGTATGAGGGGTTAGCATTAGATTGGCTGCTGTCCATCGTCTTGTCAGCCCTCCCCCAGGTCTCCCTGTCTCTCTTTTCTCATGGCTGCACGTCACAGACTTTTTTAATGGCTGCTATAGACTCAAAATTTCCCTCAGCCTATTTTAATCTCTGCTGTTTTGCTTAGAAAGTTTCTCAATTGCGTGTCTCACTTTTTTTTTTTTTTTTTTTTTAATTTCAGCATTGCTTTTGTTGATTTGTTAATTTTTTTTTTAGCTGGGCTTCCTGCAGAATCCAAGGCTATTTACTCAGCTTGGGTGTTCTGAGGTGTTTCTTCCTGTCCCTGAGAACTATTAACCACTTGGATGCTCTTGGCCACATTTGACAGAGGGCTAGAGACTGCAGATATAGTTCTGTGCTCTAACTGTAGTGAAAATCAGCTTCTGGGTACAGAAGCATCTCAGCTGCTAGTACCTCAGTTGAGGGAAGGTCTCGAGTAGGGGTTCACACCTTGGCAGACAGCAAAAAACCTTAGCACTATGGGACATCTCATTTGGAGTTCATGCACCCTCAGAACCAGAGGCAGCCTTGCTGGGGAAACATCCTCTAATTCATACATAGGGCAAGGAAAATCCTGCTTTAATCAGGTGAATTAATGCTGACTTAAGTGACATAGAAGGCAAATTGCAATTAGAGTACCAGATCCCCTCTTACAGCATCTCATTTTTTTGCTGTCTTAGTGAAAGAGCTGTATTTTATGTCTGTATTTTGCTGCACCTGATAACTGCTTCTAAAGTTGGGTATGACTGTGTCCTGACTGAAGAAAGCATTCTCTTCTGGGGCAAAAACTAGCCCTGGGTTTCTCTTGGAGCTTTTAAGTGGTACTGTAGCAGAATGTGGTTTTAGCTGTTGATGGTATCAAGTTCAGCTATGGATCTCTTCAAGAAGCACAGTCTGAACCCCAGGTTTTCCCAGGCAGAGTCTCACCCACAGAATCTGTTAGTAGTTTCATAAACTGGTAAATCATTGGGGCAAACCCAAGCAGGGTGCCAGTGGAGAGGGACCCTGAACAAATCAATCCCTATCCATTTATCCCTTACAGACTGTGCAGTCACCCTTCATGCAGTCGGCATGTGCCTTTCACGCATCCTTTGGTCCAACGGTGGTTCTGGCCTGAGATCCTCAGGCACCTTCGGACTCTTGCTGGGTTCCTCCACTGCCTCCAGACAGGCCGTTATCTTGAGTAGCCGCTGTTGATAGCTGTAGCCTTGAAGCCTCCTTATCTTCTGCCTGGCGCTGCTTCTGGAGGCCCTGTTTTGACTAAGCTTTTCTACTTCTACTAAGCTCAGCAAACCCTAGTGGAAATTTACAGCTTGCAGCCTAAGGCTTCAGCAAATCCAGCTGCTCCTGCAAAGTAAGTAAAGCTAAGCAAACACCATACTATTACTTAAGCTAAACGACTCCTATCTCCTCACAGATCTGTCCTCCCGTGTTTGAGACTGCTGGCTAATGTTCTGAACAACTCCATACTGTGTGAATATAGGTGGCTGTGCATTTGCATACTAGCTTTCTGTGACCAACGTCTGGAAAAAAACCTTCTAAATGGTACGGTTTTGCCCCCTAGAGAAGGCTTGAAGGTTTGTTTGTGGTTTTTTTTTTTTTTTTTTTCCATTGATCCAGAGATGCACAAATCCAAGGAAAACTTTACCTCTACAGGTAATGCTTATTTGGTGGGGAAGCCATAGCGAAGTACAGAAGCTTTACAGACACAATAGGAGACTTTAGTCACTTCCCTCCAATTTTATACAAGTATTTTAGCAGTATTTTAACAAAACTGCTTATATAAAGGCAGTGTTTGATGGAAAAACACGCAAGTGCAACTGCTGATGGAGTAGCTGCTTTGAATGGAATAAAAAAAAAGGATTCTAGGGAAAGCTTACAGAGATTACATCAGATATGACATTAATTAGCCGCATCATTCATAAGCAGCAAAGAAATCAAAGCCAGAAGTGCACAGAGTGCTAGAAGATGTCATCAGTGTGGTTAATTTTATAACAAGATGACCTTTAAGTACTAGAATGGGGTGGGGAGTGACCACAAAAACATTTTGTACCACTCAGAGCTTCATTGGTTATCTCATGGCAAAATGAGTTTGAGTTTTCCAACAGAGTTACACCTTTTCCATTCACAAGATGATTAGTGTTCCACATTTGCTGTGATGACAAGTGTCTGTCAGTAGTACGTAACCTAGCTAAGGTTTTCACAACAGTAAACACAATCTGTCCCTTCAAGGTAAAGGGCACACTTCAACAATGAGAGAGAAAGTAACTGCTTTTTGAAAGAAGCTGGCACTATGGAGAGAGCTTTTTGAAAAAGGATGCTTGGAAATTACTGTTAGGTGGTATTGTGCCAAAAATGATGTCAGCTGTGAAAGCTGTACACTTGGAAGCAGAAATTCCTAACCTACTTAATCTTCCAAATGAAGTATTTCAGCGGGTTTTGAACCCCTATGTTGAATATAAAACTGCAACACCTCCCTGCTAGTTTGCAAGAACAACTGATCAACACCAGGGAAGGTGAAAATTTACAGGCCACATTTCAAGAAAAGGCTTTGCATAATTAGCAGATGGGAGTGAAAAATGAGTGTCATGATTTAGTAAGCACAGCCAACAATGCCCTTCTGCCATTTGGATCTGGATATCTTTGAGTTTTGGAGGGGTTTTTAAAACCAAGTATCAAAACAAACTGAACGTGGAATGAGACCTTCAAATTGCTGACACCACAAAGAGTTAAACCAGTGTTTGTGAAAACTAATGAAGCATATTCAGTCACATAGCTGTCACTAGAATATTAACATTATGCTGTCTATTTTGAGAGAGCAAACAGGTTTCTTGTACTACTAATAAAATGATTTAAACATTTTTTCATCTCCTCCTTCATGAATTTTTATTTGTATGTATGCTTTATAATGTACTCCAGTACAGTAGTCCATGTTATAAATTAGTATACATATAATCGAGCATGGGCTCTATTTTACCAATCAGTGTGCAAGATCAAAAGAGTCCATTAGAGGGGAGACCACTGTTACAGGGCTGTCATGGTTTAGTCTCTGCTGGCAGCTAAACACCATGCAGCCACTCACCCACTGCTTCTCCCCAACCTGTGGGATGGGAAGGACAATGGGGGAGGGATGGAGAAACATGAGGCCCCAGGGGTTGGAGCTGAGATAAGGACAGTTGAAGAAAACAACAGTACTAATAAAAGGATACAAAGTGAGTGAGGTAGGCTCCACCTATGCCCAAGAGGCTGCTCTCCCTGCTCCAGCCACACTGAAGCAAGTTGAAAACAGGCCCCCCCGGGCAAGCCCCCCAACCCCCTACAGGGGCATGACTCAGTATGGTATCAAACATCCCCTTGGCTGGTTTGGTTGTTTATCCTGCTGTGGCCCCTCCCAACTGCTTGGGCCAGCAGCTGCTGGTGATAATGAACCCAAACCCAACCCAGGGCATCATCTGCCCCTTATTCTGTTCCGTCTGTGTCATGCCCAGCAGTGCCCATTAGCAATTAACATTCATACAATGTAATTCACTGGCTGTCCTCTCCCAAAAATCAAATCCCCGTGTGGTACTCACCAGACTTCTCTGTCCTGCTGCATCACCCACCAGGTGCACCCAAGCCCTTGAGTGAAAGCGATCCCATTGGTGGGTTTGATTTTTGCCTGGAGCAGGACTGACCCCCACCATCTTCCCCAAGACATTCTCCCTGTGCACTACAGGCACTTTATTCCCTTCTTCAGCATGTGGGAGTTTGGACTGGCCAGGGCCAGCTCCATTGGTAGATTCTCTGGTGTTAACTAACCGGGTGGCCTTTGCTAAATGCATGTCCCAGTGTTTGGAGGTCCTCCCCACAGCTTTGTGTGGTTTTTAACAGTCCATTGTACTGTTCATCTCTCCTGGAGGCTGGTGCCTGCTGGGGGATGAGACACACCCACTCAATGCCATGCTCTTCAGCCAAGGCATCTATGAGGCTCTTCCAGAAACGAGTCCTGTTGTCTGACTCAGTTCTTTCTGGAGTACCATGTCGCCACAAGGTCTGCTTCTCAAGGCCCAGGATGGCGTTCCAGGCAGTGGCAGGGGGCACTGGATACATTTCCAGCCATCCAGGGTTTGCCTCCACTATTGTGAGCATGTGGTGCTTGCCCTGGCAGGTTTGTGGGACTGATGCAGTCGATCTGCCCAGCCTCTCCCTATTGATATTTCAGCCTTTGCTCTCCACACCACCAAGGCTTTAGCTGCTTGATTGCAGCATGTGTTTCACATTCATGGATGGCCTCTGCAATGGTGTCTGTAGTCGATTCCAACCCTGGCTCTCAAGCACATCTATATGTCACATCTTATCCTTGGTGACCCTTGGTGTCATAGGCCCACCAGGCTATAAATAATTCACCCTTATGTTGCCAGTCCAACTCAACCCAAGCCACTCCAATCTTGTCAGACTGATCCACCCGCTGGTTATTCTGATGTTCTTCAGTTGCCTGACTCTTGAGCATCAACATGGCATACCTTCACCACCAGCTTCTCTTCTCAAGCAGCAGTATCTTGCCATAATCCAGTAGCTCAGATGGGTTTTCCTCTGCTCTGTCAGATGCTCTGCTTCCACTTCTGTAGCCACCTCCACAGGGCATTTGCCACCATCCACAGGTCAGTATAGAGATAGAACACTGGGCACTTCTCACTCAGCAAGAACTAGAGCCAGTTGGATCAATTCCAAAACCCTAGAGGTCAGCCTCAGGTCTCCCCACATGCTTTCCTGCCAGAGGCTCCAGACAGGACCAGTCTTCTCAGCTGCAGTGCAGGGCTGCTGCATGTACAATTTCCTGTTCAATTGGATCAAAGGCTTGCTGCTGTGCAGGGCCCCCATCTGAAAATCCTTCTTCTTCTAGGTCACTTGGTAGAGAGGACTCACCTCAGGCTGTGGTCTGTGATATGCATCCTCCAGAAACCCACAGCATCCAGGAAAGCCTGTATTTGCTTTTTACTGGTTGGGGGGACGTAGCTGTTTTGTTAATCCCATCCACTGGGATTGGGTGACACCTGTCTTGCCATTTTATTCTTAAGAACTGCATCTCCTGTGCAGGTCCCTTGACCTTATACATGACCTGGGACACATTCAGGAGACACATCAACAAGGGCATGCTAGTCTGGACATCCCAAGAATGCTCAAAATTACTAGAAGCTGGGAGAGAGAGCCTCCTCCCCTGTCTTGCCCCTATCTTGGGTGAGATCACTAATAAATGATGAGGCTGCACACACCTACCAGCTTAACCTCACAGTCAGGAGTACAATCGTACCAGAGGCTAACCATGTCCAGCAGAGCAATGTGATAATCCCAACCCATTTCCCTGAGATGATAAATGGCAGCACACACAGTACATAAGGGTTTGTGTGACACCACCACATGAGCAAACAGACTAGCATTGTCACCACACCCTGTTTAACCAATATAAAAAGTGTAGAAGACAAAATTTTTTTAACACACTCTGGTTAGATTTGTCTTTATCTCAATCCTTTGGGCCCCACATTGGGCACCAAAAAGGACTGGTGAGGTTTAACCTCTGCCAGCAGCTAAACACCTGCAGCTGCTCGCCCACCACTCCACCCCCCTGTGGGATGAGAAGGAAAACCAGGAGAAAGGAAAAAAAAGGTAAGGCCCCCCTGGGCTGAGATAAGGATAGTTTAATAGAACAACACACAGAGAGAAGAAAACAACAACACTAATGAAATGATAGACAAAACAAGTGATAGGCTCTACCTGTGCCCAAAGTGACACTGTCCCTGCTCCAGCCACACTGAAGCCATAAGCTGAAAAGAAAGGCCTAAACCCCCTCCCCCCTCTTCTTATATAGAGGCAGGCCTAGCGTGGTATGGAACATCCCATTGGCTGCCTCAGTTGTTTACCCCACTGTGGCCCCTCCCAGCTGCTTGGGCCAGCAGCTGCTGGTGATAATGAACCCGAACCCAACCCAGGACAGGGAGTCAGATGTGAATGTGCTATTGGATTGGCAGTCTTTGGTACATTACTGACTTTGTATTGCTAAGCTTTCAAGCGGACAGTCTGGCCAGTGTGCTGCTGAAATGCACCCTCGTTGTAAGACAAGGAGGCCAGAATTCAATAAATGCCTATGTAGATTTTTTTATCCAGATTGTGGTGTTATTCTTACCTGGAATGGCCCAAATGAGAGTCCTGGGTGAGTTTCTTCAGACGCTCTCTTTCCTGTTATGCTGGTGTGCTGGGATTAGACAGAGCTGGTGGCAGCAGACTGTGATGTCACGTGAGGCTGTGGGAGCTGCAACGTACCCAGGACACCCTCCTTCAGTCCTGCTTGTCCCTCTACCCCTGTGTGGGAGAGCAGGGCTCGCCCTCCATGGAGCTGGGTTGGGAGTTCTGCCTCTGTGTGTTGCACAAGGAGTTGTCCCAAACTGGCATTTGGCCTGTCAATGATGTCAGCAGCTGCCTGCTCACTTGGAAACATCACAGTTGTGTTCTGAAAGCCTAGATGTCATTTGCTGAAATAGGGGCTTTAGTGCTAAAGCAGCAACAACTGTAACTGTTGAGTAATTCATGCACCCCCCCAACTCCATGTACAAATCCTACTTCAGGATTCATTATCACCCTGTGTGCTCAAAGAAGAAAAAACTTAGTACGGGTGTGTTGGCAATGACACAACAAGGGCACGCGGATACTCAGGAGCTTTCCTGCCCAGTGTCTGAGAAATAACCCCGCAAGACCACAGACAGTTTCAAAATGCTGTAAATACACTGGCTGCGTGGGATCCAGGGTGCACAAGCAGCACACCAGCCAGTACTTGTGCTCTCTAATCAAGCCCAGAGGACTGGTAGCTGCTAGATACAGACACTTTCTTCTGAGTTATGTACATATCACAAAAAAGCTGCAAACCCCCTCTGTTTCCAGGCCAGTCACACTTCAAAAATACACCCGTGCAGCCATTAACAAACCCTTGCAAATGATCTAGTGCGCAGTAATAAGAAGGTGTATATGGCTCTTATCCTGCGTAAAAATTTCTCAGCATTCATTAAAAATACCTGTCATAATGTTTAAATTATCAAGTATGTCAACACTTCATCCCAAAGATATAAGTTTGGAAAATCCAGCCTGAATTTCACTTACTCTTTGAAAAGCTATGGTAGGAAAGTAAATCTGTGGCCACAGCGATGTCTCTGCCTTCGGTACCACCACAGACTCAGTTAACACTGACTGGCCACCAAGTGACTGTGACATTTGTGTTGACAGATACATTTCCAACGTGGTAACACCAGTGATAGCATTTTCTAACAATGAAAATGACATTTGAAACTGCAGGGAACCCCCTATTCATTTTTCTTTGTTGCTTAGTATCTTAAATATGTCTAATCACTGTAAAAATTTCCAGCCCTGGTTGGCACATGCAGATTTTTCATATGTGATTTTTATGTCATTTCCCACATATAGTTCATTATAGTTACTTTCTTCCTTAAATGAGGAACCAACAAGTTAGTGACAGAGTGCTAATGTCTGTCTGTCTCGGTGAAGGGCGGTACATTCTGTCTCAATCATGTTATTGGCCATGGAGACATCTGAACGGTTGCGTGTTTTCTGAATGGATTTTATTGCCTCAGATCAATACCAAGGCAGTGTGGCTGCAAAAGCTGAAGAGAAGCACTTTCTGGAAACTACAAAGGACCCAGTTCCAAAGGTCATGTTCATTAAGGGCTTTTCTAACGACACGTGAAGCGTTTTGTGTGATTAATCCCTAATTCTAAAGTAACTCCACTGTGAACTATTTCTTGGTAAGATTTTCTGAATCCTGTCTGTGATTTTTATCACCCCAGAGTTCTGGTAGCTAGTCCCATTTTATCTTGTTTGGAAATAGCATTGTCCAAAAGAAATGTCCTATTTAGGAATAGCATCACCCAAGTTAAATGTCTTATTATAGTCACCTCACAATGAAACATAAGAACTAGAAGTAGATACAGCTAATCTGGGATTATGTATTTGATAAAATTCTTCACAGTTTAATTTTTTTTGTATTTAAAAGGAAAAATTCCATTAAGGAATTATCTTTTAATGTTTACTCTCTATGTTGTGGATGAAGAAATCTTCATCACAAATGTTGCCATTCTCTTCAACCCAGCAGTGCTTATAGCCTTTGGTATTAAGATAGCGGTACCTTCAGGTCCTGGGCATTATGGAAGATGATGGGCCCGGTGAGTAGAAGGTAGTTCCTACTCCGTCCTTACCCTGTCCCTAACCAGACCAGTCAGAAAGGGCGGTGGTGTGTGTTTGTGTGCCTGTGCATGCATGTGTGCTGGGCAGGGAGAAGGGAAAACAGCACTGGGGTACTACCAACATTTGATGTTGTCTTGTGCTGAGATACTGGGTGGCTTAAGGACAGCAAGGAGAGCATTGCTCGCAATGCTTTGACTCACGCACAGACAGCCCTGCCCAAGTCGGAGGGCAAACTCTGCATGCACTGTGATGAGGCTGTGCTTGTTTCATCCGCGAGCAGCTGCTGAAACTGTAATGCATAATGCCGAAGTGATTTTTCTGGAATGCTGTGAACATGTTCTGCTTTGCTATGCATGCCAAAGTATTCATCACAACCATTAGCTCTTCTAGAGATTCTGAAAGCAAAGCATGAAAGAAGAATAATTCATTAGTCTCGTGATTTATTTGGGATTGTCTTAGTTTTGGATCCCAACAATTAAAAACAAGGAGAGAGAGAATATGAAATAGGATGTGACTAAGTGGGATCAGAAGAAGGGGAAACGAAATAGAAGAAGTAGCAGCGAACATGGAATAAGAATTCAGTAGGGATTTACAGCACAACAGGTACCTTACAGATTATTACTGTTGGCTCGAAGTTTCAGCACAGAAAACATTAAAGGACACCCAGTCTAAACCAGCTCTAGTTGGTATTTTAGTTGTGTATGTATGAGCAGGAAATAGCTTTGAAATGCACCAATTTCCTCCCTGGAAATGCAAAACTTGCTTTGCAAATACTAAAGTCAACAGTACTACCAGTCTCTGCCAATAAATATTTAGCTTGAAATGGATGATGACAATTTTGACCGGGGAAAGAAATCCTTTCAAATAAAATGATCTGAAGGAGCGATAACAAAATAAACTTTTTCTGAAGTACTTGTTCAGTAGTAAGGTGTTTTCATATTAATTACTCTGCCTCAGCAGAGAAATACTTGGTGAGTGAACTTGGGTATGGTACCCTCCTCACATCAGAGCTGAATGAGTCAGGTGCTTTTCCTTAAGATAATAAGCATTTATTTTCTCTACATCTGCTAATAGCAAATGATCCGAAGTCAGTCCCTCCTTACCTAGAATTGAATCACAGATTCTACCTGGTTCGGTATTGGAAGTTTCTTTTTTTCTGTTCGTATGCTTGTCACTATTAGATCTCATCCACAGGCTTCAGCCCGAGAAGCTGAAGCATGCGATGGCAAGCCTGTTAAATCCCTGTGTCATTCCTCTCCCAGCTGCAGCGTGGGTCTCAGGCGGACGCTGTAAAAGAGCTATGAACTTAACACATTTAATTATTGACACATTTGGGAAAGTTGTGGTGGTGATTCCCATCCATGGTGCCTTCATTTCTAATTTAAGGCCCCATTAGAGCTACTAAGGTCAGCCGTAACCTTCACCAGTGGATACTTTTTCCGTGTCAGCACATTAACATTCTTTAAAAAAATTATTTTCCGCTGTCCTGGGGTTTTATTGTCTGTTTCTAGTAGTTCAGCATAAAGTTCATGAAGTTGCAAAGATCTTTATTGTTAAGTATCTAAAGCACAGAGAAGACCAATTAGTGAAGGCAGCCATATGCTCAGGTATTTTTATGTTGATTGACTGTTCACTAGAGCATACGTTATGTACCTGACCAAATCTGTAGGACGTCTGGCTCCACATCTGTAAAGCTTATCTGTTTCTTCTAGCAAACCTGAGGAATTCGAGTCCTGGTTCTGATCTGGATGCCAGCTATTTCACAGACTGCAAGAGAAAGAGAAGTGTCGAGGAGAAGGTATGTCCTAGTGGCTAATTTGTGGTTATAGAATCGAACTACATCAACAGAACGACTGGAAAGATAAACCTGTGGCACCATGTGTTTTATCCACCTAAGCATCCTTGGGCACGTGCTATTCAGGACATGAATGGTGAGGCTTTGCCGTACAGAACTTCATGCTGGACATGGTTGAAAACAAGAACTGTACCTCTAGCATGGCGGGCAGAAACCGATTCAAACTCCCCAGTGACTGCCATGGGAATAGCAGCGTTCTGAAAGCCGTGCTCATGGGAGACTGCTTGGCAGCTTATCAATCAGCTGAACACGGAGGGAGAGGACTGTGAAGTGCCCCTGCTCCTGTTCGGCGCGTTGTCATTTACAGCAGGGTCGGGATAACATTGTAGTGTATGGAGCTAAAATGCCATTGTTGTATTTCCAGAGAGGAATAAAAAGGGAAATTAAACAAGAGGAAGGTGTTATAACCAATAGGCTTTGCAGAATGTCATAAAAATTATACAAAAGTGTTAAAACTGTATAATCAGAATTATTTTTCTTTTGTTTGTGTTGTTAACGATAGTTATGGGGACATTCATCTTGTGAGCCGGATTGCAGTCCTTCCTTGTCTGAGGGTACAGGTGGAGGTTGAGGGTCAGTGACCTGCAAGACTCCTCTCCAGCTGCTGCTACCTGATCATCTGTCTCAAAGGCAGCGTAGTGCAGAGTGGCTTACTCCTTCTGTCTTGTGAGGTGCCAACCAGGAGGGAGTGAGGAGGAAATGGACGCATAAGGATCCCTCTGCTTGCCCCATCAGCCCACAGAGCAGGAGCAGCATGTGTGGGCAGTAGCACCCGCCACGCTCCATGGACAGTACGAGTCGGAGCCTGCAGGAATCCCGTCACGCTCCGTGGACAGTACGAGTCGGAGCCTGCAGGAATCCTGTCATGCTCCGTGGACAGTACGAGTTGCACCCTGCAGGAATCCCGTCACGCTCCGTGGACAGTACGAGTCGCAGCCTGCAGGTATCCCGTCACGCTCTGTGGACAGTACGGGTTGCACCCTGCAGGAATCCCGTCACGCTCCGTGGACAGTACGAGTCGCAGCCTGGAGGAATGAAAGTCTCGGGGGGCACTTGCGATGCGCGCTGGGAGCGCGGCGCACGCCGCGGGGCACCCACAGGGGGATATTTGTCCGTGCCGCGTTGACAGGGAAGCCCAGGTGTTTCCTGTTCTCACAGAGGGAACTACGCAGGTAAATGCCACTAGATGGTGGTCACGAAGCAGAGATTTTAGCATTTGTAGGAGCAGCAGAGCTGGCAAGCTGAAGCGAGCTTCCCAGCACCTCAACACCCGAGCTTTGTCAACAGCACAGCTTACACCCCTGGGCAGCTACAGAGCTGCGGGACAGTGTGTCCCGTAGCCTGGTAACGTACCGCCGGACAGTTTGTCCCTCTGCAGTAGGACAGAGCTACTCGCACAACACCCTCTGTGCCGCTGAACCAAACAGGAGTTGTGGTCTTTAATGTGACATGACACCGTACCTGGCACGTCATTTTGAAACCCCTTAGCCTAGGGAAGATAATCGCCGAGGCGAGAGACAATTGCATAGCGGAGAGAGCTACAAAAAAATCCGCAGAGACACCCAGTGAGCATTTGCAGTCACTTGCTTTTTTGTGCAGTTTAAGTCAGTAGGCTCTGCTGAAGACCATATTCTTACATTTCAAGCTTACCTTCAAGTATGGGTCATTTTCAACCTTGCTTAAACAAATGGACTTAGAAGTTTGTTTGTGTTGTTATATGGGCAAAGTTTAAAAAACCATCTGAGTGGTTTTGCTTGGTCTTTTTTACAGGCTCCACCATCTGATCTCAGAACTGCTGAACAGTGGAACGGGATGGGTGTTGCAGAGGGTTAGTCATGTGAAAGGAGCAGGGTTGTAACAGAATTTCCTTTGTGTCCCTTAGTATGTCACACATGAGCAGGGGTTAGCAGACCTATAAAATTAACATACCTATAAGATATTTTCTTTTTTATTTTTTCCCCAGCGTTCAAGTGTTTAATAACATCAGCAAGCGAGACAAACTCAAACCAAGCGCCTCTTTGACAGTTGGTGAATGGCCTCATCCCTGTTTCTTTGGAGGGCGTTATAATGGTGTGCAATAGTTGAAATCAGGTAAAACCTCTTTTAAAACACTCTCTGAATGAGTGACAGCTTTGAGTAGTACCTGGATCAACAGAAGTGCTGGAGAACTTACAGGCAAACTGAAGGAATGTGTATGTTGTTCCCTTATTAAGCACTGGTAACAAGGATTACTTTTTGGGTAGAGAGGAGATTGTCAACAGTAGAAATTCAGCATTTCATGTGATATGATGATCCCAGTTTCCTGTATCCCTGGCTATTCTGGGGATGCCCTGGCAGATTCTGCACTTACTTAGCTATCTGAGTAATATTAGGACATAGTCAAGTGAACTGTGCTGCAGTGCAGTGACTTGATGATAAGCCTTTTTTAATCAACTGGAGGTCTTTTGTATTTAGTCCTAATGGAGATCAATCTCTTCTCATAGCGTGTGATTGCTGTGTGCTGATGGACAGGTAGATAATTCATTCCACACTCTAGTCAAGAAAAATGAACCTACCTATGACTTCAAGAAGGAGCTGGAAATAAACCCTACTGTTTGTGTTACTTTCTAACATGCAATTCATGTCAAGTAGAACAGAGGATGAGGTGGTACTTAGTATAAAAATACAGTATTTGTGAAGATATTTACTAATACCTAAGGTGCCCTGAAATAAGAAGGAGATACAGTGCCTGAGATCACCGGCCTGCTCTAAGATTCAGACAGGTCACCTTCGTAGCTCAGGTAGTGAACCAGTGGCCCCAGGGAAGCTGATCCAGCCCTTTGGATGTCTGTGGAAATGCTACTGCTGCCAGCTCCCCAAGGGTATTCCTGCTTTGCCCTTTACAGCGCTATCCATCTCTCTTGACATGACCTAAAGAAAAGTTGGACTTTGTTTCTTCCTGTGTCAGGACACTGCTGTTCGCACGAGCTGTCTGCAGGCAGCTGGACCGGGTGCTGTGGGGACCTCGCTCGTTCGGAGCCGCTGCTGCACCAGTCACATGCTTTTCTAACCACTTTTATTCCCTCGACTGCCCGCAGAAGCACAAATTTTCTGTTTCTGCAGTTTAAGAGCATACCTTCCTGCTGAACACTGCCTGGCTGTGTGCAGAAGGGGTGTGAGCAACACCTGAAATCTCATCGGTCCACGTTAGCTGGCCTGCCCTCCCCCTGTGGTAGCACTCCCTCTGTCCTTAAATAATGTGTAGGAGTTGAATCAACTTTTCATGCGGTTCGTGCAGAAAGAAATGCTTTGAACCTGGAAAGAGAACCAAACCCTTAAGTATGAATGCCCATGTTCAACAATGCAATGAGCAGTTGCACGCGATGATATCTCTGACAAAGCTGTTGCATTCCCTTTTTAAAACTCCACGGAGTATTCCTGTTCTGATGCTTTTTCCTGTCCTCACACCTCCCTAGAGCTTGCCTACAGATGTGATTAATTCCTAAATTTGCTTTTTCAACTTCATTCTCCATCTCTTTTTTTAAACTCACCTGGTTCCAGAGACAAGGGAAAGTCATCTTGTGTGCTTGCATGAGCCAACACGTCTCAGAGGGTTTAATGTGCAGAGTCATGGTATTCTCACTGGCAAAGTATTTTAGCACAGATCATCACCATCCTTTGAATTACTAAACCCTTTTGCTATGGAAGAAGAGCCCATTTTAAAGCCTTTACAGCAACAGACCTCACGGTGGAAGAGCAAATGTTTAGCTTTCTGCTCTGTGTGCAGGTTTAACCCATTTCGTTACGTTGACGGAGCGATGAGTGTCTGCCATTTAATTTCCCAAGGTAACACTTCTGTTGGTGACGGGCAGGTTTTTGGTGTTCTTCATAGGATCATAGGATGTCAGGGGCTGGAAGGGACCTCTAGAGATCACTGAGTCCAACCCCCTGGCCAAAGCAGGATCACCTAGGGCATGCCTAGGCTGCCAGCTGACCCACCAATGGCTCTCTGAGTCCCAAAACATCCATGGTGTCAGTGACCCACTCGTCTGAACTGATGGGAGCCCACCCACGCCACTTCAGGTACTCTGCACATTAGTCATGACATGTAGAGCTCTCACATGGCACACTTTTTCCCAGCTTATCTTCAGTAACTAGTGAAAAAGTCCCAAAAGATTGCTCATGTGAAAGTGCTGCAGGACTCGTTTCAATAGAAATATGGGTAAAAATGTTGATCTTTCTGTCCACAATATTTTTTCTAATTGTTTTATGACTTCTGTACGAAGTTTGTATAAATGCAGATTACAGTCTGAGGATGTACGTGTCCTGTCTAGGATATCTACAAATAACAAGAAGCTCAATTAACAACCTGGGTACTTATTTTATCACCTTGTTGGACAGATTTTGCAGCCTCCACTGAGTTCCACGGTACCAAAGCTGCACAAGTAACAATAATCAAAGTAGACTAAAGTTTTAGTTCTCAAACTGTGCCACGGGGGTTACTGAATTCCTGTTAAGTGCTTTAGAGACATTTGTTGTCATTACAGTGTTCCCAGTTACACCCATGACAAGACAGATGGATGTGCAATACAAGTTCCCGGCACAGACCTGCAGCCCGTGTTCCTGCTCCTTCCTTTGGTGTACGACACACATACCACAGCCCGATGCAACTCTGCTTCCAGTTACCAGTTGTTTTTCAATCTCCTTCGTATTCCACAAGCTCCTCTGGCCAGACAGTTACTGAAACATGCCTCTAGCACTAGATAAACGAAATCAATGGAAATTAGGGGTTAGACTGAACTGAACACTGTTGTCCAATATCCTTTTTCCTTCTCCCATGAACTCTAATGACTCTTGCATGGAACATACGAGTAATTTCCCCGTTTTGCAGTTCTCCTCTGACCTTTGTCAAGTCTTGACCTTTGCAAGAAACAAGTCAAGTCTTCCTCACACATTTTCCACTGTGGTGGGCATTTGAACTTGCAGATGACAAGGTGGAGCAAAGCAGAATGCCAGAACAGTAACAGGTTGTGAAGGCTGCATCCAAGAAGTCTTTTGACTTGCTCTCATTAGAACAGGCTTCTGTTTCTCAGGCAGTTTCTGTCTTCAGCCTTGCACATAACACTTCTGCCTTGCTTATTTCCCAGTATTTATACTTCAATTATTTTCATGTTGCCTTTTTGCTTCTGAAGGATCAATATGACCACTATAAATGGGGCCAAATTTTGTCCAACAAAGTGAAATGGAGACAAATTCTAAGCAGGTTGTGTTAGGTTGGGATATGCAACACACAGGACCTTCTTTCATAGCATTTATTTCTTTATTTGCTTAAATTTAGTTTGGTATGAATTTGTTTCAGCAGAGCCTGCTGTTCTGTTCCAGAGGAGTACCTGGAGGTGCAGTCCATTGTCTGCCTGATGCACATTTGGATGTGTAGGATGGATGGTATATTATCGTGCACACACCTTTCCTAACCTGACTTTTAACAGCAAAATGGATGACGTTAGGACTTGATATCACCAGCACACGAGGCTTATTCTCTATAATAAACTTGTAGAACTTGCACTTAAGCAGAAGGAATAGTGCAGAAGCAGCAAGCCACTTTAAAGCAGACGATGGCACCTCTGTGTTACATGTGAGACTGAGGGGTGCCAGTCAGTGCTTCTCATAGAACAAGCAATGCATTCGAGCTGAGTTTGCTGCTATAGGAAACAAGACATTTGTACTTTGTGCATTATTTTTTAGAACGTGATGCATCCATATGGAACTCTGCATTTGGTCTCAGTCCAGATGTGAGTCATGGAAAATGTAAGCATTCAGCATGTTCTAAGCCACAGAAGAATGAAAAAATATACTTTTCCAGCTTTTGTTTTCTTTTCTCTTTTCAGCAAAATGTTATACAGAGAATGTAACTGTTTCATAAGAGGGACTAAAATGAAATTATGCTAAAATCTCTCACAGCGTTGTTACCTTTGAGTAATAAAAAATACCATGAAGAAAAATGTCATGAATCCTTTCCCTTCAAACTCTGTCCCTGCCAACAGGCGAGGCTGAGGGAAAGATAAAGTGTGACTGGTTTTCTGTATTTCAGCTCTGCATCTGTATGTGTTTTACTTTATAAAGATGTAGAGATCTGGCATCTTTCACTGGAAAACGCACACTACTGCTTTCCACCCACCACGTGTGCTCAAGCTGCTCAAACAGCTGATGGAAGGTCTTTGGGACGCGGTACTCTGGGTGCCTGATGTCTTTGTTTTGGCACTGTCCGTTTTAAAATGCTGCCAGAAATGGAATTGTGCTCATGGCAGACTGAAATTAAAGTTCACAAGTCTCAGAGAAGTCACCATTTTCCTCTCAAAATTGAGAAGATGGGCTTTTGAGAGGTAGCGCTTACTCCGGGAAATACTCTACTCCAGGTACCCTTCTGAAACCTGCCAGGTTTGTGGAGGCACAAACACAGTCCCGCACGGCTGCAGGTGGGGCTTGGTGGAGCAAACGGTCAGTGCAGCGGTCGAGTAGCTGGTACTTGCTCAGTGCATAGGACAGCCTGCGAGTCATCTTGGGAATGCCGTCCTGAAAAACATTTCTCATCCATCCTTTCAGAGCGACTTCTTGTGCACAACTCCATCCGTTCACCACAATTCCAGGTCAGACTGTAGAGAGTTACAAACATTCATGTTTGACTTACATTGCCCAACTTGGTCATCATGGACACTTCTCATCCAGGCAGGAGTAAAGACCACCAAAAAAAAAAACCCCAGCAAAAATGAAGAATATTTTCTTTGGGGCCAGGACCCTTTCAAGCTTATTTAAATAGTAATCACCATACGTCAGCAGAATTCATCTCCTTTTCAAGCGTTTCGTATTTAGGCTTCTTACAAGACAGAGAATCACGGACACATGTTACTTTAAGAACTTGTTTCCCATTGTTCTCTGCACTTAGTGACAGTTTCCCTGTCAGTGCTACTTTCAGTTGTCCTCTGTGGGTGTTATTTACACAACAGGACATGTACAAGTTCCCTGTGGAGTGCCACCGTCCACCTTCTCAAGCTGTTCTAAACCAAAGCACAGTTCTCTCCCTGCTTTTGAAGTTTAATCCCTCTTTAACCATATCTGCAATTGCTAGAAAGGTGGAAACAAAGCAGCGAATTTCCCAGGGCACTATTCCTATTTAACTTCCAAATTTGCATCACCTTCTCCTAAGGACACCCACTATTTCAAAAAGTTAACAATTGTTCTCTTTCCCAGTGGAGTACCAATCCGAATGCAAAATTGTGAACATAACACATTTTAAAAGTGTTCAGCTTAAATTTACGCTCCTGACATCTTGAAATGGGCCCAAAAGCCGGAGCGCCCCGCGAAAGCGAATGATGAATTGGAATTGTGCCCTGGTCCTTCCCCACAGTCAGTCTGAAAGGGAAAATAACAGATACACTGTGCAGATAATTTTAATCCGTATAGGACCAAGTCACTGTGTGTAAAAATACAGACATGAGGCCAATAAAACCAAAAGAAAACGAACATCATGAACTCTGTATGTGTATTCCACAGCATGAAAGATCCAAACAGGGGGCGGTGTCCTGAACCTGGCTGATTTTGATCTTGATAAAACTGCCTTAAATGAGAAGCACAATTGTCCCATCAAACTGCCATCTTTTTCTTGAGATGCCTCCTGCCCTCTTTTCCAGAGAGTTATTAGTAGATTCAGAGCAGCAAACAAGAGACTACGACCCTTTCAGTGTATTAATTTATTAACCAAGGCTAATTTAAACATGAAATGGCCTGTCAGTACACTCGGCTCGGAGCTTACCACCTTTAGTAGCTTATAGAGATACCAGCAATCAATGTTGACCCAGAGCCTACACGTGACTCTAGGTAGGTAGAACAGCGAGGAAAGATCAGTGGCAAAATTATAGTTACAAGAAACAAACTCAAAGTCAAGTAAATGGAAAATATTTTCTATCTTAAAAGAAAAAAAGTGTCCTAGGAAAGAAAAGGCACCATCTGCACAACACTGGCCCTCAGCAACCCATGTGGCACTGCAGCCACGGGGAATCACACAGCTGTGCATCCAAGTTCAGACAGAATCATGCCTTTGGTTGGAAGAGACCTTCAAGATCATCTAGGCCAAGCTTTGACCCAACACTGCAAACTCACCACTAAATCTTGTCCCTGAGCACCAGGTCCACACACCATTTAAATGCCTCCATTGATGGTGACTCTGCTGCCCTGGGCAGACCACCCCAATGGTTGATGACCCGTTGGGTGAGGAAATGTTTCCCAGTATCCAGCCTGACCCTCCCCTGGTGCAGCTTGAGCCATTCCCTCTGCTCCTGGCACATGGCAGCAGGGAGAAGAGGCTGTCCCCTCCTTGCTCCAACCTCCTGTCAGGGAGTTGTAGAGAGCGAGGTCTCCCCTGAGCCTCCTCCAGACTGAACAACCCCAGCTCCCTTAGCCGCTCCTCACAGGACCAGTGCTCCAGGCCTCTCACCCACCTCACTGCCCTTTCTTTCCTGGACACGCTCCAGCCCCTCAATGTCCTTCTCACAGTGAGGGGCCAAGAACTGAATGCAATATTCAAGGTGTGGCCTCCCCAATGCCGAGTACAGGGGGACGGTCACCTCCCTGTTCCTGCTGGCCACAGTGTTTCTGATACAAGCCAGGATGCCCCTGGCCTTCCTGGCCACCCACCTGCACTGCTGGCTCATATTTAGCCAACTATCAATCAACACCCCCAGGTTCTTTTCCAACTTGCAGCTTTTCAACCACACATCCCCAAGTCTGTAGCTTGCCATGGAGTTGTATGACCCAAGTGCAGGACCTGGCACTTGACCTTGTTGAATCCCACACAATTAACCGTGGCTCACCGATCCAACCTGTCCAGGTCCCCCTTGTGCCGTAAGGTGCTGAAGGAGAATGCTGTGGGAGACAATGTCAAAGGCTTTACTAAAGTCCAGGTAGACAATGTCCACAGCTCTTCCCTCCTCCACTAGACGGGTCACATTATTGTAGAAGGAGATCAGGTTGGTCAGGCAGGTCCTGCCTTTTGTAAGCCCATGGACTGACTGGACCTGATCACCTGGCTGTCTTGTACATGCCGTGTGATGGCACTCAAGATGACCTGCTCCATAACCTTCCCTGGCACTGAGGTCAGGCTGACAAGGCCTGTGGTTCCCAGGATCCTCCTTCTGTCCCTCCTTGTAGATGGGCATCACATTTGCAAACCTCCAGTCAACAGGCACCTCCCTGGTTAGCCGGGACTGCTGATAAACGATGGACCTCACTCACCACCACGGTGCTGTTTACCCCTTCATTTCTTTTCCCTTTTACAGTCAGAGGGCTGAAGTAGCCCGTGGAAAAGTGAATCTGCCTTCCAATCTAAACCTGGAGCAGATCTGCTTACCTCTTAGCATTTCACTGATGCGCTCAGGATACCTGGAAACGCTGAAAAACAAAGAACAGCGCAGTGATGGGGAAGGGTGATTGTGATCAGACAGTGTAAAGTTAACAGACTCGGTGGCATGAGAAAACATGTGACTTAGTTACTTAAAACAATCACAGAGTCTTACTGTAAATCAATCCAAGCAGAACGTAGTCAAAATGGAGAGTATACTCTCCATGAAAGCAAGATCATCTTAATTTGCTTGGGGAGAGCAAGGTGGGGAGGAGAGGCGTGAGGGGAAGAGAACAGGAGAGAGTTCTGAAATATCTTGCATTGCCCATATCAAAAGGAAAAATACTAGTGTAAGGAATAACAGGGGGAAGTGTGAAATTCCACCCTTTGGCCTGCCAGCCTGAAAATTCAGAATATAAGCACTTGAAGAAAGCTGAGGAAATGGCCCAAATGTTTTGATATATTTTACCTGCTTAAAACCATGCAATTAGACTTCATATTCATGGAATTCATTTCCGAATATCACACACAGAAAATAAATGAAAAAAAAAAAAAAAGAACAGGGAACAGCTTTCCATGGATGAGACTTCCATATTTATTGTTATTCCATGTGCATAGAAAATGGCAGTGATGTTCCTTATGAAATAGGCAGGGAATGGGAGAGGTGCAGATATACCAGACTGGACTTTGTGCTTCAAAATCACACTATTCTTTTTAAAAGTTTTTTTTTTTTTCTTCCTTTTAAAATTTATAACATTTTCTTGGATTTTTTTTTTTTGTGCATGATGTTTCAAATTCCTTTTAAAATGACACACGGCATTACAAATGGATGGCACTTTGAACCAATGTGGCATTTCCATATTTACACCAACGAAAGAAATTTACACGACGCAGTAGCATACAATCCTGACATTGAGTAATAGCAATAAAACGAGGGCATCCATTGTATTTTTTCTGTACAAACTATCAGAACAAGACTTTTATTCACATTAAAAAAAAAAAATCAGCTTTAATTTGCTCTGACCTACACACTTTCCAAATTCATTTTACTCAATTCTCAAACCTTTCATCACATCGCCCACACCCTCACCAGACTACAGGAGCTACGAGTAATTATACCTAACATCTACACAGAGCAAAAACCCATCCCTTCCAGTTTTTCTTCCTGACAATTCCTCACTCAGAAAAAAAATACAATTAAAAAAAATAATCTTCCTTGTTCCTTCTTTTACTTCACTTTCACATTTCATAACCAAAAGAACAAATGAGGCCATTCCATTTCTTCTCAAGCAAGATGAGAAATACACGGCTGTTTTTCTCTTTGATGCTACACCCAGGAGTCAGGTGACCCTGGGTACTGTTCTGCTCTATAAGAAGATCGTCTGGTGGAATAAAAGTCTACGTAATTTGTGTTTGATTTCAGTCCATACTGTGTTGTGTAATCTGCAGTAGCAGGAAAGTGAACTCGGTCATCAAAATACGGGTCTTCGTAGCTGTGTGGGGACTGCAGGTATAATCTGTACGCATCATAGCTTTTCCTGTTGGTATCTTCTTGACTGTAGTACAACTGTTGATGCTGGTGACAAAATGATAAAAAAGTAAGCTTTCCAAATATAACTGGCAGAGGAAATACATGTTTCTCAAACTTAGGTGCACGATACAGAACCTTTCCCTACAAAGTTAATGCGGCTCTACCAATGGTGACAGTGACAGCTGTGAAATGTACCTATTTTTTAAATGAAACTAAATGGAGGAAACACCTCTAAGCCTGCCTGCAGGTCTCCTCCTGCATTCCCTGGGGAGCTGCCAAGAGCTGAACTGTTAAGAGCAGAAGTAGAACACACAGATCCTGACGATGGCCACCAAAATAAAGAAGTCAGGTCATGTCAGAAGAATGGTCTGAGAGGCCACCATAAGAACACCATGCTAAAACATGTGACGATGAAAAGAAAACAGGTAATAGAAGCACACCAGGAGTTGCCCCCGTTTAGATGCACAAATGGCCAACAACAACTTAACTATGCTACGGAGACACTAGAGAGTGTCCTCCAATATTACGTGGTACCCTCAAACTGCCTTCAGTTCCTTCAGCACCACGCGCTGAGGCTTGTTACCAGTGTCATTTCAAAACACAATTTTAGAGTCACCTGTAGTCGTCTGTTTTGTTCTCTTGCTGGTGAGGAATAGGAACTGATGTAAATTGGTGACGGTTTGCTGGAACCTGTGAGAAAACAGTTTATGGAATAACTGCAGTCTTTACTCTTTCATCTCTAGGTCTATTTGCTTCTGTGTTTCCTAGAAGAAATTCTGTGGCACCCAAACAATCAAGTGTGCGGATTTTAGTGTCTACTAATGATCAGTAAGACAATACGGACAAATTTTGTCTCTCAGCAGTAGTTAAATCAAAACTAAGAGGCTTTTTTTGTGTTGTTGCTTTTTTTTGTTTTACAGACTAATAGCCTTTAAAACAAGGAGTTTCTTTCTCTTTATTCGCTGCCGTCTCTACTGCTTTGTAATTTGTGTCAAACAGTAAGGAGGAAAGGGAGATCGGGTGGATCTTGGTATAAGGCAATAATATGATATTATTCTAGTACGCCGCCACGCGTTATGTACAATATTATAATATATATAACGTGCACAATGAAAAAAAAATTCTGCAAATACAGTTTTAAGTGAAAATTCCAAACACCTCTCACCTTCCAATCTATAACCAGATCCTCTCTTATTCTGGTAATCTGTGCAATTTTAAAGAAAATAGCAGAGACGGGTGAAAAACCTGCTCTGTTCCACAGGCAATGAACACAAAGGGAAAGCAGCATTAAGCAGTAACAATCCTGCTAATGCAGCTGTCCGTACTACGATTGCATGCACTCCTCACAGAAGGAATATTTACATGTCCCAGGTAAAAGTTCACCTAACTTACCAGTATAAATGTCTTTATGTGTAATGACATCGCCTTGGTTATTATAATACTGCATAGAGGGCTGCGTTCTATCGTACTCGGAGCGGGGCTCTCTAATTCCTAACAAAGCCGGTGAGGAGGACGTGCTGCCAACTGATGACAACAGAAGGACTGTCAGTACATACGGCACGAGCCTTCCACATCCCCAACCTTCTCGTTATTCTCCCCAGATCGCCCCCTTCCTCAAGGAACAACAAATGAGTGATGTGAGTAATGGACAGAACTAGGACATTGTTTTTCCTGGATGTGGAACCCCAGTGACAGCCATGGTAGACACAGAGACTTCTGGGTATTAACAGAGATCTATTCACATAAAAATAGAGGAGTAAACTGAATAAAATAAAATGTCAAATGAAGACAATATAGAAGCCTTCAAGTAGGTTTTGTGCCAGCCCCTTCCTGAAGATCTAAATCCTGGCACTGAAGATGTCAAAGGAACAAAGGCTAGAAATACATGGGGAGCAGTCACAGAAGACTTTCGTCTTTGTCTTGCTCGTCCTAACGGGGCATCCCCTGACGAGGAATGAAGATGGGTTCGTTGCTACTGGCCTGATGCTCTCTGTGCTGTTGGGTACCCACGGCCTGCAAGGCTGCCTCTGCAGTGCCACGTCCCACTGCACAGGAGTGGCCCTGGGAAGGGAAGCAGTGGTACCGAAGTCCAGGTGTGTGCTTTGAGGATCTGGCTTCACACCAGGTCTAACCTGCTCCTGGGTATGGAATGAACGCCCGTTGGCAGCGGAGCACATGGGGCTCTGGCATCACACCACCCAGCCACCCGTCATCCCAAAGCAACAGAATGCACGCGTTCTGAGACCGCAGCTCCTTACTCCTTGGGCTAAGGAGTAAGTGGGGAGATTTGTCTCAAAGTCCTCCTCATCCAAAGGAAGCTGCTGATGCAGAGACATCCACAAATCCTCTGGAGTCTGCCAACAGTAAGGGCGGAGGTGACACTGAGAGTACTCACGCGGAAACCCAGAGGAGGGACGCCCGACCAACCCGTTTCAGATCGGATTCGTAGGGAACCGAGAGGCAATTTGAGTTAAAACCACAGGATAGCAGGTACCCCTGCAGTAAATCTCTCTGCATTTCCTGACTGACCTGACTGTATGACAGGTGACATCTGCTGATTTGTTGTTGATAAAGAAGGATGTGATTTGAATCTCTCTCTCTCCAGTGTTGATACCGGTGTAATAAAATGGCTTTGATTCCATCCATCCTGTGGGGTGGCAGAAAGAAAGAAAGAAAACATCAAAATAAATCACCTTCCATTAAGTTTGGCATTTTTGTAGAACTGTTTTCCCATGTAGGCTAACTGTTTTTAACTTTACCTTTTTATAAATGCTGCGGAGGTCTCGGTACTGCCATAACGTGTTCAGCACCTGGGCGGCCGCCTTGACCACTTTCAGTGATGATCTAAGGAAGCAAAGAATATTACATTATTAGAAAGCCACTTAATTCCACTTAAAAAGAACAATGTTCCTGAGTTCAACAACAGCCTGAACTTTGGGGCCGTGACAGCCGGGTCGTCTGGCCAGGTCTCAGTAACGCCCGCCTGTGTCAGCATGGCGTGCGCGGAGCTGGGCCAGCTCCTCACCAGAACCTGGCTATGCACGACACCCATCTCCCTCGCTGGCCGAGAAGCTTTCTCTTCAGGTCACCCAGGTGAGGAATAGAGAGGGGCTGAAATAGATACTGTCACTTTCTGCAAGAACTAAAAGTCATGAAATGGAACATTCTATTTAGCACATTTCATAAATACCGAGACTTTGTACTTTAAATCATTGTACAAAATTCCCAACCACAGAAAAAGAACAAACAAGAACAAGAGTCTCCAGACATCCCCATAGTGGGACTTTGTTCTGCGTTGCACTGCTGGGAGCTGTTACTGGTTGGGAAAACACTTTTCCACTTCCAAGAGCGAGGCGAGGGAATCTGCTCTAGCTGCCATTAAAAATTACATCATGCCATCATTTACAGAGAAGAGGCGGTAAGCTGGCTGTGGCACGGAAGCAGTGATTTGACATTAAATGCCACAGCATGACAACTGTGTTGAGCATATGCCTTTTGACGTCACTGTGACGGTTTGTCCAAATACAGGTTTTGAAAGAAAGGACTGAAGAAATTGCAGCTGATAGTGTTAATCAATGAGCAGACACTCCTACTTCTTGTTCAGTGCGCCCTGGTGCCTCATGAATAGAAACACAGACACAACTTTACACACTGTCTCCGCAGACCGATGAAGTCACCCAAGGGATCACTGCAGTCACACCTGCAGCTCTCAGGAGTTGCTGCCCCTTGGACATACAAAGTACTAGAAATTGTGGGTACTCAAAACACAGCCCAGCTCCTTTGGAGACAAAGCCTTCGTTCAAAACGTGGTACGTTTAATTCACACCGACCAACTCTGGGAAGAGGCCCTTTTCCTGCCTTCCCCATCCAATCACACGCTGGAACAGTGCACAAGGCTGATCTAATCAGCCTTCTGCTGCCCACAGACAGGAGGCCTGGGACATCCCGGCCGACACAAGAGTCCCGCTAACATGGTTTCCATCAGCCGTGCTGCTGACCGAAGCCAGGCGGGGTCCATGGCGCTGACCCAGTGCTGACCCTGCCCGGCTCAGAAGCCATTACTGGTTCCTGTTCCTGCCCCATCACGCTGGGCCGTCCAGGTCTGAAAGGCTTTATTGCTGCTAAAGAAACACAGTGCTGTCGAGCCCGGCCAAGACAACCCCCAGCACAGCTGTACCCGGTGAGGCTGCACGGAGCTGGTCTTCTCAACCCACTCCTGCTCCGCACTCCTCGTGGAGAGCAGCCTGCTGCCCAGGTGCGCTGCCTGCTGGGGAGGGGTTCAAGGCAACGTGCCAAACGGCTGGGCCAGACACAGCTAACAGCTGTTGTGATGCCTCCTTGCAACAGTGCCCACATTCTCTGACTTTAGAAAGGTCTAAATAATTGATTAATCCTGTAGGTGCTTAAGAAGGGACAATTGGGTTTTTTTAGCACTGTTTAAGCTGAACAGGCCCCATCAGCGTGGTTCCGGCACACGACTGTGAAAGCCTCCAGAAGCTTTGGATGGAGAACCTGCTGCAGAAGAACATCGGTGGGACCTAGTGCCACGTCCTTCCCAGTGCGATTCAGGCTCATCAGGAATGCAAAAAGCAAATCCTTTTTCTTACTCAACATTCCCACATTCTTAAGCATTTCAAACAAAATAGAGAAAGGGTTCAGGGATGAGCTTTGTCGCCTACTCGCCTGTCACCTCTTCCCTTTGTTATGTTCACCAGCTTTTCTATTCCTCCAGTATCGGCGAGGGCTTTGGCATTTTCCATGTTTTTACTGGTGACCTCGTGCAGTGCGCAGCAGATCGCCGCCACGGTCTCATCAGACAGTATGCTCGGGCCGTTGCCTCCTGGCAGTCGATTGACCAGATCTCGCATTGCGTATTTACCTACAAACACATGTCAACAGAACCAAGTGAAAAAAGACATTTGGTAGTAGCTCTGAAAAGCTACTGCTGCCAGAGCGACTAATCCCTGTGACACAACGGTCTGACACCGACAGTATAATCAAGCGTGCACTTTGTGTTGGCAGAACCTCCCCTGACTATGTTCTCTGGCGCGTCGGTGACCGTGCCTCCTCCAGCCCGGTTCTGCGCTTACCGATAAGCTCCTTGTTCCGGACATCCAGCGCCATGTTCCTCAGGGCAGTGGCCACAGATGAGACGACTCTGTCATTGTCCATTCTCAGCAGCTCCACGAGGATGGGCAGCCCTTTTTCCTTCCTCACAGCAGCTCGAATGTACGCTGCGAACTGTCACAGAACTCCAGTCACTCACAGACCTACTGCAACATCCCAACCCGAATAACCTCTTACTACACTGGAATTCCAGTGTGCCTGGGGACACGTCCCAAAGAAAAGCTGACAGGATAACTGTGAACATTCTCCGTTATTGTAAAGGGCAGGCTCTGTTTGTTCTTTGTTCATTCCTCTTACAAAGCAAGGTTTAAAAAAAGCAGTCTAACAGATAAAATACCTTAACAGATGACAAATTATTGAAAAGGCAACAGTGTTTAGGGGTTTTTTTTAAGATTAGTTTTATAATGGTTATAAAATAAGAAAGTCTTAGCTGTTTTCCTACAAGCAAAGGAAGCAATTAACTTTTTTTCTTAATCTCTCCATGACAAATCTGTAACATTAATAAAGTGTTCTCATGCGGTGCTTTTCTAACATATTGTATGCAAGTGCTACAAGTAAGAATACATGGAAATAAATAAAACCAATAATAAAACGAATACAAATTATTTATGCTGGTCTTATTTTGGCAAAACCTTCCCACCAGAACTCACAGCTGGAAGATGCTAGAAGATTATTTTAACCTAATCAGCACTGGAAGAGGGCTTTTTCTGTCAGGTGAAACAAACAGTACCAATTTCAAGGCCAGTGTCCATACTGCCCTGCCTTTCCACCATCTCTGTCATTGCTTTTCAGTGTGGAAATAACTTCAGCATAGCACATGAGCACTAATGACACACACTAGAGAAATGCCCGGATCCATGCCAGAAAATTACATGTTCCTTCCAAAGACATTTAAGTACCTTACTAAAAACCCAGCTAAAGTCCACCGAGAGGAGGAAGCGTAGGAATTCACGTACCTTCCAGTTGCCCGCCGAAAGGTTCTGGAGAGATCCTGCAGAGCCCTCCAGAGTGGCTGGGTTGGAGCTCTCTGCTAGGAGCGTCAGATACGGCTTCACCACCGATGGGTGCCACAGCATCTCCACCCCTTTAGGGGACTTGGAGAATCCTGGTATGGGGCCAACGCCATCCCACTGAGAAATGAATGCAGATTTGTAACTAGGTGAACCGTCTGTATTTCCATTCAGCATATGATAGTTTTCTTCAAGCTATGTGCTCTCCACCATCACTATCTAAACTGCAGTTGCGATATTTGTAATACAATGAAAACGGCAAACCTGATCCTCCTGTGAAGTTTTTTTTTTCTTCTTCTTTTTTTTCCCCCAGCAGCTCGGCTCCGAGTCTTTGCTAGGTGATTCCTTTCCTAACAAGTCATCCAGCTCATTGATTCCCAGCAGCCGTGCCTGAGGTACCTCCAGTTCCAGGCGGTAAGAAAGGTTTCTCAAGGTACACACGCAGTTTTCCACTGTCTGAAGCCGAACCAGAGAGATGTTGTGTAATCAGTTACTTTCTCACATGGTGATAAAATGAACCAAACAAATTAAATAGAGGTGAAAAGGCATTTGGAGCACAAGTGCTAAATTCCAGCTCTAGGCCTTGGGCATTGCTTTGTCTGTTCCTCTGGGAAACCTGCAACCTCTCTCCTTGATACAGGAAAATATTTGTAACTAATCCCTGCTATTCTGACTTATTTTTTAGTATTCTGAAAATGAAAAGCATAAGAGCTTATTATGTTATTAAAGAAGGAGTACTTTGACAGTGATGAAAACAAAAAGCAGAGAGGAAGTTACACTGTATTACGCAACAGAATTTGTCCGCGCATCAGTAAACCGGGGTTGGGAGAGAAGACCGGTTGAGTTAAGCACACCACAGTGCTAATCTACACCATATAGCCCCCAAAAGATCTTATCAGAGATGCAGGTCAGGACCAAAAATCCCTTGGATGGAACGTGCACACACCTTGCTGTCATAATCCGACGTGTTCACGCACGTGTGGATCACGTAGAGCAGTGAATCAACCAGCCCTTCGCAAGACCTCATCTGCTTCCGGGCCTCCTCACCCGCGGAGCTGAGATTCCTGCAGGGTTCAAACCACAGAGGAACACAGTGTGTGCACAGATGTCATCTCATTAGATAGCTTGCAGAGGTTTGCTATACAGCTGATGGATAACCGAGAAGGCAAACACACTGTTTTGTGCAGCAACCCACCCCAACTCCTATAAAAAAGGATCCAACCCCCTAATTTCAAGATAGCATTGGCTCATTGACAAAAATGGCCATAAGTAGAACCCCTTCTCAGAGACTTTTCCAGTTTGAGCCCCCCGTGCTGTGTCAGCCCCAGTCTGTGGTTTGTATGCGCTGCAGAACGGGCTGCTGAGCCTGTCTGTGCTAGAAATGCCCCGGTGGCCTCTGTTTCAAACTGGATCCATCCAGTGAGCTGCTCTGCGGCGCAGCCTCGTTAACAAACACCAACAGCGCTACACAGACGGGAGGCAACTCTGTAAATTAGGGGGTAGGGAGAGCAAAAGGCTGCACTGTGCTCTGTAACGTAGCGAAGGACGTAGGCAGGTATCTGCCTTCAGGGCCACCATACTGCAGAACGTGAGGCTTGAGCCGTGACTGGGGCACACTGAAAATGGTACTGCTGTTAAAAATGCCACCACGCCTGCCCATTGAGGAGCTTTTTCTCTAGACCCCGCGTTCGCACAGCTACGCTGGCGCAACCCCACGCTCAAAAGTGGCGTGAAACTCAACATCTTGAAAAACAACCCAATGAACAGCAAAAGTAAAGTAGTTTATGAAATCATTCTGAAGTTTAGAAGGGTTACTAGCACACAAAAAGCAATTCCAGTTCTGCTTAAACACAGCTCTGCTCTTTAATGGAAAACATTTGAAATCTAAGAAGTTAAACAAACCTACGAATGATCAGCGAGACCTCATGCACTATTCCTGGCCCTTGATAGCTCATGTACTATACTACTCCTGGCCCTTGATAGCTCATGTACTATACTACTCCTGGCCCTTGATAGCTCACATACTACTCCTGCCGCTTGAATTCTCTTTTCAGGTAGTTTAGTTTTGCTTTTCATTATTTCGAATGTTTTTTTCTCTTCTTACTGCTGTTTGAGAAATCCACAAAGGGAACAGTCAAACATTTCCTTACTGCTGAATGTGTACACAAACATGATTATTTAAATGTATACAACAACAAAGAATCAGCAAATGCACAATTTTTTCCTAACTAATATTCCTAAGCCCTGCACACAATACAAACATTGCAGTAAATAATAGAGGAAAAGTGCAACGATGTAATTTAATAAAAAAACCCCACCAAAATGTAACCACTAGCCATTACAGTTAACATCTCTTAGTGACTAACTTTGTACTTTTCATATTTTTCTGATACAGTAAATAAAAAACATTTAGGCAGCTTCTGCATTCAATGGAATTTATCGAACGCAACAGCTCTTCTACCTTAAAAATTACAGTACTAAAAAGAGCTGTTGGGTGACGCGATTACTCTGTAAAAGGGAGTCTTCTAGAACAGCAAATTACCTCAGGCACCCTGTAGTATTGCGCAGAACCAGGGAAGTCTGGAATTTGATTTTATGATCCTCATCGAAGGAGGAGCTGTTCCATCCGGAATGTGGCACGATCACAGTGTTTGTCAGCGTTGACAGCGCGTCTCTAATGATTGTCATCTTTACTGCATCGCACGAGGACAAGTTCCAGAGCACCCCTTCGGAAGAGATTTCATTGCAGTAAAGTCAGAAAAGACTTAGCAAATACTAAGCAACTTTAACAGCTTAGAAGATGTCACTTCAAACAGAAGGAAGATGCCGATGTAAAGCCAAAGGAAATACAATTAGTCTGCAATGTATCTTCAATATTATTCCAGCATTACTGGTCAGTACATGGTCAGCAAAGCTGTCATGAAAAGCTTCCCTTTACAGACCGAAATAACTACTTCTGCCCTTCAGATTACAGCGTGTTCGGTGGCCTCCCGTCTGGCTGGCTGCGGTGTGAGCTCTTCCACAGCAGAGCTGGAATGCGAGATGATAACCAGGACAACCCTCAGGTGTCCCACAGCACGGAGAGGTAAAACGTGCACGTCGGGGAGTACATACTCCCTTCTGAGGGAAAACGCTCAGCAGAAACACGCCCTGACCGGCAGCAGATGTTCCCTTCTCCCCGCCCCAAGCTATGTTCATTCTGCTACCCGAGAGGAGCAGGGGAAGTCCCAGGTGAACCACAGGAGGCCAGAGAAGCATTCTCCACAAGGACACACTCGCTTCTTCTGCCAACACCTTCCCATCGCTCTGGAACGAGCGAGCCTCGAGCTCCCTGGGTCTCTTCGGTGCTAATATCCTTCTTAGACATCTAAAGATCAACCCCACGCTGGCTGCTGTAATGGGAAACCTGTCGTGTTTTGCAGCACGCCAGGCAGCACACCAAACCAGAGCAGGCTGGTGTAAGTGCACCACGACGGACACTTGTCTTCCTAAACAGGTCGCTAAATCAAGTGCCAGATTAAATCCGCACAAAACTTCATACAAAACCAAAAATGGAAGTCAGTTAGCCATTTATTATTAGCTAGAGTTTTATCGATAGATCTGGCAATACTCTTGCGGGGAACACTGCTTACCCTGGAAATCTCTACAACTTTGCTGGCAGAACACTTAAAGAAAGGTCATAAGAATATAAGAGCAAAAATGAAGCAAGAAGAACCCAATCTATGGATGCCATGGCTGACAGATCATCGGTGTTTCCAAACATGAGGTCTTGTGAAAAAAATTCTGAAAAAGTGCCAAAGAAGGAAGATTGGCAGGTGGGTGGTCACTATTAAAGTTCTCAGTAAAGGTCCCAATTGACACAACATGGTTTCAGATCAGGCAGCACTTGGGAAGCTGATATCCAAGAAGGAGGAATGCAAGAGGAACAGTGGGGGGGCTGGGGGGGGGTGGAATATGGTTTTGTTTTTTTTTTTTTTCCCCCTGACAAACACGGAAAGAACAGCCTGCTCTGATATTACTGCTTCCCTGCACTGTAGGATAGCAGATGCTTAAGTGCAGAGCTTAGCAGCTCATGTGAAAACCCCCCAGAAATGCTGGTTGTGAGGGAGCAGACAGGACAGGTACAGACAGAGCTCTGCTGCAGCAGCTCACGGACCCTCTGACCACACAACAGCCTTCCTGCTCCTGGAACTGCCCCTCACACACCCTGTGTGCCCCTGGTATTTGTAGCCTTCCTGGGTGACACAACACCCGCTTAACTGTTCTGCTTCCAGCCAGACCTCTTCTGGTACCCGCTGCCCGGTTACTGTTAAGGCACCTGCTGCTTCAGGTTCACAGAAATGACACTGCTGTGAAAATGATGCGTTTCCTACCAATGGTTGGACACTGAACAAAGTGACAAGCTCATCTGAAAACAGCAAACCCCAGACTCTCTCGTTCACAGTCTGAGGAACAAAGAGAGGAAAAATCTGCACGATGGGTACTTTGCATGTTAAAGTGTTCAGAGAGTCTTGGTGCTTTTAATACCACCACAGACCCATTTCAGAGCTGCATGAGAAGTACTGTTTATGACTCTTAACTCCAGCTCCCATACAGCAAGACTTCCAGTAACAAAAGAGAAATGATTAAAAACTTGAAAAGAATTTTTCTATGAAAAAAATCTATATGACTTAAGAGTACTTTTTAAAAAGTTTTTTGAATGATTCTCAAAAATTTTCTATAGCTTCACCAGACTGTGTTGCATTACATTTACACACTCAAAATAAGCTGAGCTTTACTTATTCTTCAGGCTTAACAGTTCGATTACATTGAACAAACTATTTCACACTCTAACTCTCTTCTGTGACTGCGTGCCCTTGCTGCAGAAAGGTACTTCATGGGTAACTACAGTGAGAAAGCTAAATGCTGCACTGGCCTTTAGCCCCCAGACATCTGCTGTTAAAGCAAGTTATGCTTGAGAAAAACCCTACTTTGAATGTCAGACTGTACCAGGGTGACGTCTAAGAGACTTCCTGGAGTGCAGTATAATTTTGTACATCATTTAAATAATGGTGCTTTTTATTCCTCACTATTGTGGAGGTACACTTAAAAAACAAGTATTTAACTGTTACAGAATCACCTGCCAAAGTCCAAACAGACAATATGAAACTGAAGGTAGAGGATGAATTTCTAAAGAATTCTTTTTTCAACAGCTATTAGCTGCCACTTCCATCATTCCAGAGCATGGTGAACATCCCATTTGCGAACAACTCTGTGTACCAAGAGGAGAGCCAAGTCTGCAGATGTCTATTGTCCCTGGCATCTCTGGTCTGGAAGGAGAGGAACCCTGTTCCTCACACTACACTTTGGTTTGTGTGTAATTCAAGCAACAGCTCCAGCTAGCCTCTCGTTACTTGCTTCACCCCTGAATGTACTATAAAATAGAGTAGAAAAATCACCAACCACTGTTAGTGCCTGACGTTGCCCAGAGGTGAGGAAAACCTGAGAAGAGAAGGCTAAAGTCCAGAGGTATCAGAGTTGCCAAGCCTGGATAAATCTTAACAGAGGAAGGACATCAGCAGCAACAGCACCAGGGAAAAAAAAAAACCAAGAACCAAAAAACAAACAAACAAAAAGAACAAAAAAACCCCAACCAAAACCCCCAGACCAGTAAGCTTTGCAGGAGAGTTTAAAATGTCGTGTGGAAGACTTTTGTAATTCTAACAAAAATTGGATCTTTCTGATTTTTTATTTTGATGAGGGATTGCCTGCCCTATTTTTGCCTGAAATTCTCATCCTTGCAGCTTTTGGAGATGTCCATGCTAGATAACATTTGTGTGAACATCGTCCAAAATTCCTACTAGGGAAATTAAAATAGGTGTAGCATAAGATAAGAGCCGAGAGCCTCGTCTACATGAAAACTTGCAGGTGCTAGCATCGCCAAAACTGCTTTGGTATTAGTTGGACATTTCTGTGATAAAATTTCTTTTAGACAAGACTGAGAAGTTACCTTGATGTTTGCATCTGAAGTGACAAGGAGCACAAGTCATTAACAAACACAAATACCCATCTCCAAAGTTTCGACCAGTCACTTACATTGATCAGGTCATAAGAATAAAAATGAAACCACCATTTAAGGGATATATCTGCCTTCTTAAAGATAAGTATTGCCTAGTATAGAAAAAACCTAGGCATCTGGCTCCTGAATGAAATATTCTAGTGTAAGTATTAAAAAATAATGAAAACATGTAACCCTGATTTAACCATAGATAAAACAATTTCAAATAGTTAAGATGTACATAAGAGCTATAATAAAATACAAGCACTCATGTCAAGCTATGTAAACTACTTGATGAGCCAGAATGTTTTCCTCTAAAGAGGCTGAATGAGAAAAAAAAAGGAAAAAAAAAAAAAAATTAAGATCATATGGGAAGATGAAAGCAGAATAAAAATGCTCAACATTCAGAGGTCTAATTTAGCTTTTAAGATGTAGATATATATCTTCTGTAAGATTGGGTCTCAGCAAAGTCAATATAAACATCCAACAGCTTTAATAAAAGAATCTTGATGGAAAGTGCACAGGTTTATGCACTACATCTCAATATGAGCAGAATCTGGGGGCTGTCCGGCGGAGTGGTGGCAGAGCGAGACGAGCCCTTTAAGCCAGCTAGCAGAAGTTCCCTGCTGAAGGTACTTTAGAGACCTCTCACCTTTCTCCTATCCTGTCCTGAAACAAGTTTTTAGAATTGATGTAACACTACAAATCAGGGTGTTAGACAAATATTTGTCATGCAGGTAAGAACTGGACCAGTTCAGTGGGGGTGGACATGGTAACCTCCAAAGGTCCCTTCCAACCCCAACCATCCCTGGTTATGAGAAGCTTTGGTTAAAGCCAAATGACTGTAACTATCTAGTGTAAACTCTGTCCAGGAGAAACAACAACAACAAAAACTAGAAAATAGGATAATCTGGGAGACTTGTCCGAGGAACTGACTGTAGAAGTGAGTGCTTAAAAGGAGCACGGCACTTTGCTTCTCCTCCAGCCGTGGTTTTTCATGCTTTATTCTGGTTTTTAATCTTGGTGATTTAGTGCAGATTTTCAAGCCCCTGGACGAGCTTATTGCAATGAACTCCATGGCCACTGCTCACATCAGGTAGTGCTAACCCAACGGGTGGCAGGTTTATTGAGAGTTCTTCAGCGGCTGCACCAGCTGGAGGTCCAGGGCTGAGCATGGCTGATCACATGCTGCCTCTGCAGGTTTGACACGGCTGATCACAAAGTTCTTTGGATTGTTTACAGAGCAGAATTGAGGTAAATATTACAGGAACATGACAGCTGTGAAAGGAGCCTGTACCCATTCCACAGAGAGCTTAGTCTGCAAAACTGTGTGGGACGTGCAGCTATTTCTGTGCCTTCTCAGAAGTGCCCCCAGGTTGCCCAGCACTGCAGAACCACGGCTCCATTGGTTTTCCAAAAATACACAAGCTACAGCGCACAGTGTCCACGGCCCCAGGACTGCAAGCTCTCAGAACGATGACACTGTATACAAAAGATCGTGCTGCTTGACAGAGAACAGCACTCCTCAGCTGAACTGGCTGAGGTAGTACTGATCTGAAGAACTAAATGAAGAACTGCCAGGACCATCAGCAACAACCTCTTCCCTTAAGGACAGAGCTGTACCAAACAGCTAAGCTAGCCATTTGCTATTGCTGCGATTTGTGCTCATTCTTCCCTCCAGCCACGAAATCCTACGGCTCCCCCACGCTCAGCACTGGCTTGACCCTGCAGGGGGGATCAGAAGAGGGATCAGAGGCCTTTCTCTGGGGAGGGCCTGGCTTGAGGCTCTTCTCTGCTGCTGGAGACCTGATGAAAACCAACAACTACTCTACTAAGGCAGGCACCTGACTCGCTTTCTCTGGAAAGCCCCTCTACTCTGTCCTGGTGAGACCTCACCTGGAGCACTGTGTCCAGTTCTGGAGCTCCCAGCACAAGAAGGATGTAGACATCCTGGAGCGTGTCCAGAGGAGGCCACCAAGATGATCAGGGGAATGGAGCATCTCTCGTATGGAGACAGGCTGAGGGAGTTGGGGCTATTCAGCCTGGAGAAGGCTCCAGGGGGACCTTACAGTGACCTTCCAGTACCCAAAGGGGGCTACGGGAAGGCGGAGGAAGGTCTGTTCGAAAGGGTTTGTAGTGACAGGATGAGGAGCAATGGTTTTAAGGTGGGAAAGGAGAGGTTTAGACTGGATATTAGAAAAAAAGTTCTTTAATCTGAGGGTGATAGACACTGGAATGGGCTGCCCAGAGAGGTGGTGGAGGCCCCATCCCTGCAGTCATTCAAGGTCAGGCTTGATGGGACTCTGAGCAACCCGCCCTAGGTGAAGCTGTCCCTGCTTGTGTAGGGAGGCTGGATCAGATGACCTCTAGAGGTCCCTTCCAGCCCAAAATATTCTATGATTTTATGAAAACTTGCAGCAGTGGAGCATGCCAATGCTTCTCGCCCTTCAACCTATTAAAGAGCTGCTTCCGAGCATCTCTTGAAAGCAGACTCAACTGTCAGAAGCCGCACCAGGGCTCAAGAACACGCATACTTTGATTTCTACCTCACAGACAGTTTTGTGCTGTGCAAGCCTTTGAAACAAGAGATCCTGAAATTCACAGACTGATTCCAGGCTGTGCTGAGCCTAAAGTAAACCCCTGACCAGACAGCACGAAGCAGCACAGACCCTTCAGGCCGCCCGCAAGGGCATGGAGCTCTTGCACAGAGTCAGGAAGGCCCTGCCAGTATTTCTGCTGCCGACTGCTGAGCTGTGCTGGGACGTGGAAAGCAGTGCCCTCCAGAAAGCGCCGGTGCTGGCACCCAGCGATCGTGGTCGCAGTTTCCAAAGCAGGAGCCGCTGCCCTGCTGCGGGCTGCCTGGCCGCGGGGCGCAGGGCAGCACGGCGGCCGTGGCTCAGCAGCCACGGGAACGGCGCACGGCTGGAGTGAGCGCGGCCTCCTCCACGGCATTCCAAAGTCCCACTTCTAAAGACTCTTTTTAAAAAGTGTATGGCTTCTTTTTCATATAATGCTTATGAAAAGTGATTTAGCACGTTTTATTTTCTGAGTAATCTCTAGCCATTAAAAAGATGACTCGCTTCCCTCTTAAAGCATTCTTGTGGTGGTGCAATTACCCTTTCTATATTTTTTTAATGTAACTTTCTATTTGATTTCCACTTCTTTATCTCCCTGCATTTCGATCTTGTCATTTCAGCTGCTGTTCATTAAATACAGCCCCCAGTATTCCTGCTGTTTTCTAACTCCCTAAAACATGTTGGTGCAATTAAACCCTCCCCCAGTAGGCCAGCTTTTCAAACTTATCAGAGTTAATCTCTAGGGCATGTTCCCAAATAATTTCCGAGGTTAAAAGATTGCTTTTGGCTAAATAAAATTCCTCACAAATTTTATATAAATGAATTCATGTGAAAAATATCTATACAGATTGCAAGAAGTTTGTTATTCTAATTTCACTTGTCTGGGATAATTTTCATCTGTCTAACTGCACATTGAAGTAAACTGGATGGAGTCACCGCAGTGACACCACATATACCTGTCGTCTGTCAGAGGCAACTGATACTGCTAATGATGGAAGTATAATCCATTTACTCAGGAAGAAAGACCATCCTCAGGGAAAAGAAAAGCACTTCATCAAGAAATGTTACACTGGAAAATTTGTTTTATATGAAAACTTATGAATAAACTATAGCAGTAATGAATAGTGCTGATTTTAAACCAGCAACCAGACACAGAACGTGTCTAGTGCTATAGACTGATACCTATTTCTTTGTATTTCCATTATCATAATCTGGGAACACAGAAAATGGGGGGTGGTTTGCTGGTTTTAATTCTCACGTAGGTGGAGTTTTGAAATTATTAAACAAATATTCATTGGATCCTTTCCACTTGTTTACACTGCTATTTACAGAACACATTTAAAAATCCCTAAGCTCCGAAAGTCTGCTGTGGATTCAGCACTGGTCTAACTCTTACAGAAGCCAATGCCACTGACTTAACAGTGGAACCATCCCTAATATCTTAAAAGTGAAAGTGATTTAGATGCATAAAACATGAACTTTGTAGAGCAGACAAGGCAGCTGATGTGTGATTCTAGCTTTAAGTATTCCATTTACGTAACTTCTTCAGGAAAAAACTGCATCCTTCTCAAGAGAGCATGAAAGCTGCAGGTTATCTTAATGCTTGCTTATGTGGAAAAGACTTCAGGAAAATAGCCTGCATTAAACTTAAATGCTTTGGATCCATTCTGTGCAGAGTCCTTTCTCTACTTAATAGCTTTTCTAAACAGCGAAATAACTTGGAAAGGCTCCCAGTATGACACCTCTGTTCTATCTAACCTGAGCACTGCTGTGCAGCTTTGCTTAGGAGGTAAGGATTTAAGCTTCATAGTTTAGCAAAATCAAATGAGGGACCTACCAGAAAATGGAAGAAGAATTGTTTAAAGCAAGTGAAAACTCTGCTTTTTTTCTATCCTCTCATATTTTTCAGTTTTTACCCTAAAACCTTCGTAGATTAATCTCTCATATATTAAGAAAAAGAGATAGCAGGTGTATGCAGTACCCAGCAAACCCACTTTGTTTGGATGGAGAGAGTTCCTTCATGTGTTAGAACTGCAAACCACTGATTATCTGCACACCTTCTACCTGCAGCAAGTGCCAAGCAGGCTCATAGGTCACAAGCTGAACCTGCTGCCTCATGCTGGAGGGACAAACAGCGCGTACGCCTCTCTCGCCACAGCTCTGCCGGCCGGCTGGCCACAGAGAGCCTACTACAATTTGCACACTTGCCATCTTCTTGTCTGTACTTAAGACACATTTACATGGTTTGGGTCCACATTAAGAATTCTGCAAGATCTTATTTAAAACTGTTGTCAGCAGATGGTTAAAAAAAAAAAAAAATGCCCATAAAGAAACAAATGTTAGGAGTCAATAAAGAAATCTCTACCCAAGACCTAGCTGTGTGTCATCCCAGGGCAAGATTTACCCTAAGTGAAGCTTTGGTGCAGCTACATCAAGAGTTGTGTCTTCTAGTGAATCTGTACTTATGTGCTAATTCTTCAACTGTCAGTAATCAAAACAAGTGACTATATTCACAAAAAAAGCCAACACACAAATACAAGTCCAGTCGATACACTCAGTTCCAGTCAACAGTTATTCCAGTCTTGTCTGCTTGAGAAAAATACTCTGTATCATAGTTCTCTGCTTCTCTCTATTTAAAACTTACCTGTTACAAGCTCTTTTATTTCAGCATCAACAGATTTCCTCAACAGTCGTAGAAGGGCAGGTATCCCACCGACATTCTTCATTGCTATTTTGTTTTCATCAGTAGACTTGCCATAAACAAGGTTTCTCAGTGCACCGCAAGCGTTCTTCTGAACTTCCAGGACTCGGTGATCCAAGAGGTCAACCAGGTGCTTGATTCCTCCCAGCCTACACACCTAGAAAGTGGAATGTTGGGAACATCGGCAACATCAGGTTTTCATAAAAACAGTACATTCTGTTCTACCTCAAGAAGAAACGGTGGTAAATCTTAATAGCTTGGCTGTTATGCTGCACTGAAAATCCCCGTGACCCACTCAGATGCTTGTTGAAAAGGCTGGTGGGCATTTGCAGTCATTTGCTGTGTTCACAGAATTGTTAATGTTTTGTTTTGTAATGAAGTTTTAAAAGTAATTTCCTACATCTCCGAACATCTTTTTAGGGAATATTAGAAATGAGAAGTTGCGAAGACTTAAAATGCCAACTTTTACTCTTAGCTACACACACACAGATCCGTTCCAATTAGCACATCAGTCCTGCTGACATAGCCAAAGTTCTTCCTAAGAGGAAGCTCTCCTCTGCAGACATTTCATAACACAAAAAAAGACATTTTTATATTTTTCCTTTTAGCAGGTGGGATGCATTTATTCCTTGTTACGTAGCTTTAAAAAAATTTAAGAATGTATTTTGAGATCTCATTTCCATGCAGTACTTTTCTGTGTTCAAAACAATGTAGAGAAATTATAAAAGATTCAAGTTATTTTAGAATAATATTCACTAAATAAAAAATGTTGAAGAGATAAGTAAGTAGCATTACTTACAAGATTAATTTTGTATTAAAAATCACCACCGAAAGGCTACCAAAATATCTCCTATGAACTCTTTAAAAAAAAAAAAAAAAAATCAGCAATTTTGCAATTTAAGGCTGATCTGTTATGACCTGGGGCTATTCTAGCAAGGCACAGTAACTCTTGTGCCATGCTACCCACAGAAGATGCCCAATGAAGTTGGGCCAGATCTCTTTACCAGCCCTTTTTGTCATAGTATTCCAAGAGTTTTGAAGAGCTGATTGTTCCTATTCAGAAGTAACTGCCAGTACAGAAATCTCCCCTCTTTGAAAAGAGGACACTTTCTGTTCCAGAATCCCGCAGGCTGAGCGGGCAAGGCTACATTTACAGTTGTCTCTCTGACTGCTGTACCTTCTCTTCTAAATCAAAAAGATGACCTTTTTCTTTGGATAAGGTTTTATGAGCTCGATCCTGTGGTATAATTTGTCTATAATCCTTTATACCCGAACTGATGTGGTGGAGCTGTGGTGCTGAGGAACATGGTTAGTGATGCCCTGGCAGTGCTGCGTTAATGGTTGGACTCTGTGAGCTTAGAAGTTCTCTTCCAAACAAAAGGATTCTGTGATTCAGTATGTTTTTAAATCATAGAATAGTGCTAACCCCAAGTGAGGTAAACAAATGAGACACCACTTCAGCCATGACATACAGGTTAGCACCACATTCAAATTCTGCTTAAACTTTAGTGTATTTCTTTTAGTTTGTGTACTACTTAAAAAAATAAAGCAAACATTCCGTAGTTTCTAAAACCTATTCTGTAATAATGAAAATGGAAACAGTGAAGAAACACAAGATCTTCTATAGATGGACATGTGCAGACAAACAATATCCCAAGAGTTCCTCGATAAGCTGTCATATCCCATATAAAATAGCAAGACTACCTTATAAATGTCTACATCTGATTATCACTGTGATCTTTACCAGAACATCAAAACCACCACCATCTTTTCATCTGCCTTCCAGCAACAGTGAATTATGTTGATTTATCTTCTTACAAAAGTTGCATCAATATTTTAATAACAGAAATACTATTTAGACTGAAAATAATGTACACACATAAGATGAAAGAGCAAATTCCTTCAGATCAATAGCTTCTCTGCAAGAAGAGCAGCTCTTCAGATGCAATTTCTAGACGTTCCAACAATAATCTGAATTTTCACTCAGATCTATCCTTCCTCCACATCGTATTGACATAAACAGTATCCTCTATAGATCTCTAGGGTTGGATTTCTTTCCTTTGCCTTACAGCTCACTCATTCCCAACGATGCCTCAAAATATCTTGATCAAAACCAGTAGAAAGCTTTCCAGAATTATTCTTTTCCTTAGCTCTAGCCATCACCAGGTTCTGCAGAAACAGGCTCTGCTAAACACGCGTTACAGTTCTGCCAGATTACAGAACCTGAATGTGAAATATTGTAATGTAATTTCCATGCAGCCTCTCATGACAGGAAAAATCCGTGTGTGCGACTGGCACACGGGTGCCTCGGTACTGCCACTCGCTGGCACAAACAGAAACACTAAAGGGTCCAGACTACCGCGTTACGATGAAAAACCCACGACCCAAAGAGGGGAGAGTTCTAGTTTTGTCCTTTCTGGCTTCCCCGAGCGCAGAAAGGCGGAGGCTCCGCGCAGTACCTCGGTCTTCACTTTGTTATCTCCGAAGCACAGGTGCTGGAGGTAGGCAGCCGCGTTCGCCTGCACCGACGGGAACTGGTGCTGGAGCATGTGGATGACTTCAGGCAGCTCGGGATCTCGCCACGCAAACTCCCTTCATTAGAGGAACACATTCAGGAGAAGGCATTAGTTACAGTTGCGTTTTCACTGACCAAGCAGAATTACTAGAACATCTTAAGTGTTTTTCAACAGCTCTGGTTCTGTTGTGGAGTGCCAGGGCTAGGAGGAAAGCCAGGTATGTTAGAGCAGCGAGGAGTCACATCGCTTTCTAGCCTTCCCGTTGGAAAAGGACGCTTTATAGCCCAAGTTCTTCAGTTAGCTTGGTTGTTGATCACACACACACAAAAAAAAAATATATATATATACCCATATGCACACACACTGAAATTACCAACTCCAACACTGCAACCTACAGTCATCTCCCCAAACTTAAGTCTATAATGCAGCAGATATAATGCAGGAAGCTTATGCAACAGGTAGAATGCATTAATATAATGCAACAGATACCCACTGAAGGAAAGCTGCTCAGGGGCATCTCTTCCACACAACATTTATTTCTCTGTGCTCAATATCGTCCCTAGTCTGAAGTCAATTATACTTCAACAAAAGCTGTGCAGCCTGAAATTTCATCATCGCGATCGGATGCAGAGAGTTTGCATAATTTGAGTTACCCAGGGATTGTAAACTTGAAATCATTAAAATCAAATCACCTTCATTAAGCAAAATTATTTTGCACTGAGAAAGCCTGGAAAAGTCATTAAACATATCCATGCCCAGTCCACAGATTTAGAAATGTGCTCTTTAACATTTGCTGGGCTGACTTCCTTCTGTAAAGGAAGGTTGAGAAAAGAAAAAAACAAAGGTAGTTTTCCCTTTCTCAGAAGTCCAAAAACATTTCTCCTACAGAAAGGATGTTCCCAGAACAGTATTTGGGAGCTACTAAGAGGCAAACACTGGCCTGGCCAGTTGAGTGTCCCCAGCATTCCTACAGGCACCAAAACGAGAAAGGTCAGCCGTGTGCCTACTCTGAACTCTCAACAGCCTAGAGGTTTATTTCTCCACCCTGAGGGGGGATCTTGGAAAGCCAGCAGCTTTCTGAAGGGTCCCACGGCAGCGCCGAGGGTCGCCCGCAGCCTGCTCCGAGGCTGTTGCGACACACCAACCCCACAACAGCACGATATGCAAATCACAGACCGAAACCCCTTAAAATGTGAGGCAAAAACTATTCCCCTGTGAAATGACGAGATAAGAAGGTGCATCAGCAATGAAAACTGAGTCAGAATGTCTTTAAAGCTCGTTGTGACGAATGTGAAGTGGCCCTACTGCATGTAACTTTCCCAGTAAGCCAGGCCAGAACAGGGCTGCGGGGCAGGCAGCTAGCAAGCACTTCTGCTGAGGCACCATTAGCCCATTAACATTACTTAGAGGAATGTATGCTTCAGTTAAATGAAATTAATCCAGTCTCTCAATATCTATTAAAAAAAAAAAAAAAAAAAAAGAAATACATTCATTTTCCACTAAGAAACAGAACAAAATCTATTAAAAGTGGTGTTTTTCTTTTCAAGAGTAGGAGAAGGCCACACTATAAAACAACTGAATCATGCTACGAGGCTTCGGTGACGCGGGACCCCCGAGCGATTGCAGCGCAAGGCTCTAGTCTGACCACGGCTATTAGCTATTGTCTTCCATCAGAGTTTATTTGGGGCCCTAGCTTTCACAGACTTACAGAATAGGTTGGGTTGGGAGGGACACTAAAGACCATCCAGTTCCATGTCCCTGCCACAGGCAGGGACACCTCCCACTAGAGCAGGTTGCTCAGAGCCCCATCCAACCTGGGCTTGAACACTTCCAGGGATGGAGCAGCCACAGCTGCCCTGGGCAGCCTGTGCCAGGGTCTCACCACCCTGACAGTGAAGAAGGGGAGAGACTGCTGAGGCACCACTGGAGTCCATGTCCTCCGGTCTGAGGTGCTCTGCTTTCTGCTCTTCCTAAATCAGCAGAACCTGTCATGTGCTTTCGTAGCCAAGACATGTCTGGAAGCTGCCTCAGTGAACCAGCAATCTGAGGACAGACAGGAATTTCTAGCAATCACACCCCTGCATGGCAGACAAACAGTTCCACAAATCCCTCAGGCTTTGCATTGACTGTTTTTTGATACTCCCATTTTAAAATACAAGGTTTTAATGAATAGTGTCTCTAATAAATTGTAATGATAATATTACGCTTGTCACAGGCCCACGCTGTGTACATACATTTACAACATCAAACTAGTAACTATTTTAAAAACATGAATGTGTACTCTCCTTCTAAGTGGTACATTTATATATCATTCTTAAACTTACGTTGTTTTGAAATTTAAGCAGCCTGCTTATGAAAAATTCATTCAAATAAATTTGGTGTGTACTTTCCAATGTTCAATTCCTGATTCCCTTAAAGAGAAAACTTACTGCAGCATTACAGGTTGCTCTGTAGAGTTACTCAAAAATATTTGTAATAATCCAGTCAATTCTCATCGAATTTATAAGTATTTTCTGTAATAACTTCTGTATGAAAATAAATATGGAAGAAAAATGTGTAGCAACTAAATGCATAAAAGTTGCTCTTACTGTAGCAAGTAGACTGCATTTGTTACTCTGGCTACAAAGGTAGGGACCTTAATATCTAAACTAGTCACGACTGTTTAAACAATAGAAAACCGGAATACGCACAACACCGTGCCATAAATATATTCAAGAAATGTATTAAGAATCTGATTATAGTAAATGCATATGGTTCTTGAGGGCACGAACGGACTTGCCTGGGGTCCTTCTGAATGCTGTCGATGGACGGAGATCGTGTGGTGCCGTCGTCGGCGGGTGCCGCGTGCTGCAGCCTGTTATAGCTGGACTCTGACAGGCGATACTGCACTGACCTGTAGGGTTCCGCATAGGTAGCTGTTGTGTTCAGAGCATAATTATTTCTTTGGTATGTGAGTGTGCTACGCTGACTGGATGATCTTTGCAGATTTCCGACTCCTAGTATAAAATCAGTATTAAAACAAACCAGGTAACAAACATCTATTGAAGAGAAGAGGCAATTTGTGGTTAAAAGTGTAAGCAAAAAAAAAAAAAAAATCAGTGTTAAAAACATGTACAGTGCTCAATGTCAACAGCTATTGCCAGATTTAAGGGAATTACTCGATGTCCGGGGGAAGACAGAGAGGTTTGTTACAGAACCCAAGGTTGGGAATCAGGCTTATGCCTTTGCCTGCCCCAACCAGCATGTACAGTAAGAAACGCATCTCGTGCCAGCAAGCAGAAGCGCGGATGCAAACTGTTTCCAAGGTTTATAATAAAACTCAATTACTAACAGTAACGTAAACTTGCCAACTATTAGAAGAGAAAGGAAAAATAAGGGAACCAAAATTTCTATAGTTTATATGGTATTTCCTTTTCCCATGTAGATTTTTCCAACACGAGGATTATTTTACAGATTAAGCCGATCGTTTCAAAACCAGGAAGATGTATCTTCCCGACTTAACAGAGCTGCTGTGGTAGCCTCTGCTCTTCCAAGGTAAGTGATATCCTGAGGTAGCCAAGTAAACAGAGAATTCCGATTTCTAGTTCTATTTCCTCACTGGCACACCCTGACAAAGTTAATTAGTTTCCTCGGGGCTGCAGGAGACAGGAGAGTTGCAAGAGCTGTTGTCTCCTCCATCACTCCGCACTCTTGGTATTTCAGTGACATTAAAAAACATTAAAAAGCGGTTTTCAAATGTGTCAAAACATGACATGAATCAGATGCTTCTCTATAATTATTTCTAGAGAGTTACTTACTTAAGTGACTCGAATATTTGGAGAGTTTTTGGAAACTACTCCACTATACAAATTATTAATCAGCCAGAAAGAGCAAACTGCACTGCAACATGTATCACATTTCTCTTTACAGAAAACCAGCTCTAGTACTAATCTCATGCTTATGCACTCCAGAATATACGAATAGTAATTAATGCTACAGAACTATTTCAGTCGCAACACACAATCTTCAGACACAATATTTTAACGTTACTCTTTGCTGAGAAGTTGGATAAACCCATTATTTTTACAGTGAAAGACATAGTAGGTAATTAAAATGTGCAAGTTATCATTTTACTGTACTGGTGAATAATAAAAGATATAAACAAACATAATTTGTAAGAGAATGATGCACGGAGAATGCAAGAGGAGGCAATAAACTTTTTGTGTCATAAAATACACTTTGCTTGGCTGTGCCTGTGTGTGGTATCAAACAGAAAACATTCTGACCCCAAGCTGACATGTTTAGCCATAAGTATTTCTTGCAAACATCACAAAAGCTTGTTATTTCCTGCTGGTTATTTTACATCCTTCAAACCTAGTTTCTATCTCCTTTCACCTAGTTTTTCCTTCTAAACTGGCATTACACACCTCAGATATGTTCTGCTGTATGCCAAGGTCCCACAGAAGCTCCCGTAGTTAAGGGTGCTGTGGGACACGGTCAATGGAAGTGCTCCGGGAGCCCTTTACCCACCTGACCCTGTTCGATACAACGCCGACTGGGATCCCTGGTGGAGCTCCACCGTCCCGTGGTTGGGACTGCGGTACACGGGGCTGTAGTAGGTTCTGCCCTCGTAGATAGGGGTGATGTGCAGGTCAGGAGACACCGCTGACCGCAACTCCTGTCCCAGCTGGCTGTGCTGACTGGCGTACGAACTCCTCAGGCCTAAAACCAAGGGAAGGCAAGTATGTACAGGGCCCACATCCATTAAAAATAATACAGCTGTCATGCTTGTATCTTTATTATTTTTAGCCAAGAAAACGTGTTCGTTGTATCTACAAAGATTTAGTCATCAAACTTCTTTCCATTATTAAATGACTCATATTGAAAAATTCATTGACAAGGCTGCATTTCTTTGATGAAAAGTCTTGTCTGTAGACTGACAACTGTGTTTTCCAACTAAATTTTTTTGGTGGCATTTCTTGTTGAAAGTCTAAGACATGCAGAGTAAAAATTACATGAGCATGTGCAGTTCACAGGTTCAGCAACAACAAGGTGAGATGGGAGCCAGACAGAAATCCAGCAGTGCAGCAGGGCACAGCCTGAAGGGGGTCATGATCCCGAAAATGAAACAATCCACAGCACTAAGAGAAAAAAATCTTCTTGGCAGAGATTTAAGCATGCACAGAAAAGCCTTTATAGAGGTTTAAATTGCCCCTGATATGTGTGTGTCTCTCTAACTTGCTTACAGCTGTATGAGAAACTCTTTTTTTCACCTTACCTTTCTGCTGTCTCTCCTGAGTTCCTTTTAACTTCTCTCTGTCTGGTTTAACTGAAACTCCTCAGGACCTCCTGCTACCACTTCTGCAGTGCTGGGTCCAAGCACATTGCTGGCAGAGGTGCAGAACAGCTTTTCCATAGCAGCGTTTTGGAGAGCACTGCACAAGTTCAGACTTGCTTCTCCTTGTGAAGCGAAATTCCCCCTCTGCCTGCTCCACAAAATCTCCATTCACGTCCCCTAAAATTCCTTTATGCTTGTTACTGTACTTCTGAAAGCAGCACCACTGCACCTTTCCCCGCACTGCTTTGCTAACTGAATTAGCAGCCAATCTCCTATGAAGTCCACGCTGATTCGGAGGTTAGCAGTACAGTCTTACTCCTCTGTTCCCTGCTTTCCAGGCCAGGAACGTTTTTGGACGTGTAGCACCACCCCTCCCATTGACTGGCACACGCTTGGCTCCCTGGTACAGGTGTTGTGCTAACTAGCTGCCCTCCACCAATCTCTCATCTGTTTTCAATGCTTTCATTTAAAGCATCCTAGTTCCCCTATCGTATCAGTTATGCTCCCAGAGTGCACAGAGGAGCACTAACACACTACACTGGGTAGCAGGAAAATGGAATGTTGTTAATTCTGAGAGTTCTTCACCATGTCCTACTTGAGTTTTGTCAGCTTCTGTGCTGCTCTCAGAACTGTGGGTACAGAGCTTTGGCAGCTAACGGGACGCATCACCCAAAGGAAAAGCTCTTCTGCTCTCAGCAGCTTCTCCCCTGACTCTACTCTTAAAGAAAATTCTTCTGGAAGCATTTGAGAAGGGCTGCATTTCATCGCTCCTCTCTCATCTCCCACGCTTCTCTGTCGGCTGTTGCACTGCCTTGCACACTCCCGACTGTCTCCTGGGCTGAACCTTTAGTGAGTGAACTGCCAAACCAGACTCAGATGCTCGTATTTAATGAAATATGAGCCACAACCGTCGTTATTTCCAAACTTGTTCACTTATGTATTATATAGATAATTGCTCCATAGCACTTTTGCCACCTACGCCAACTTGGATTTTGAGTATTACGCTACCAAGAAAATTCTGTTAATTTTGAAAAGCTGTATTCCAGTCTCTGGGATTTTTACTTGTTTGAAACAATTACACAAAACTTCTCTGCTCTTGCCTCTGAGATTTACCTTGCCGTGGGGTCCTCTTCCACTCTCTGACTTTTCTTTACTGCATCTTGCAATGGCCTAATCTCCCCTTCACTCCTTTTCAACTCACTCCAGTTCCTTCTGCTCTGGGCATTCTTCGTTTATTCTGTGATTTCACCAGTTTTGGTCTTTTAATAAATTCTTCAGAGTAAAGACAACCAAATACACTTCCCCTTGTACTACAGGAAATGAGTGTGACAGTCACATACACCCCACCAGCATTCCTCAGGCTTCCCTCCTCAGACTAATCTTTTTTTCAGTCTTACAACATAATTTCTTGTCATCTTTCTGGCCTACAATTATACACAGAGCTTATCTACAACATTTACACACGACATTAAATCAGAAACGGTTAACAGCAAATAAGCAAGTAACCTCTGGGCAGTATGGCCAAGGCAAACACTGTCACAAATGTTTAGTCATTCACGAATTCAAGGAGGACGTAAAAACAGATTAATTATTGGTTTTTAAAGGATGTTTTTAAAACTGTTTCATAAAATTAATAACGTTTTTCCCACTTTGGCATTACCGCTGCAGGCGCCAAACCTTTAGCAGCCACAAAAGCAACAGAATATTGTAAGTGAAGTAGGCAAAGGTAACGCAAAGATGGAGATTACGGGACAATGCTAAAGTACAAGTTAGCGGGGTTGTGTAACCAAACATATCCTGCACTGGAATATTTTTTTCCCCCCAAATCACAGACCTGCTTTGTCACAGTGGCTGCAAGGAAACCTTTGGGCGTCCTCCCAGGTCATCTCTACGAAAACACACCTTCAGGTGGTGAAAGCAGAGGGAGGTGACCCAAGCAGAGCAGGCAGCCAGAGCTGCGTCCCAGGCTGCATGGCCCGGTGCTGCCGCTGTCTCCTGGCAAGACGCTCATCTCCTCAGCGCTGCACTCTTCCCAGAACCGCACCACGCGGACACCCCTCTCGGAGGCTGTAAGCACCCACGGAGGGACGACCTGATCATCCCTCCCTCCTCCAGCCTGCGCAGCTCTGGGGGATACTAACAGTGATGATGATGATGATCTGATGATAGTAATGGCTGCAATGGCACCGACCTTCCCCACACCAAACTGCCACTCACAAAACCCATCGTATATGAATTTGGGGTTAAGATTTCACGTCTTACATTGAACTGTTCCCTCTAAAGACACATTAAAAGTGATTTATACTAGAAAATGTAAGAGGCTTTTTTTCTAATACCGAGAGATTCCCACTTGGTTTGTGACACAGAGTGCAGGGAAGCCAGGACATTTCAGGTGTCCCGGAAAGGTTATAGTGGAGCTGGCTACAAAGGAAGATGCTCTCTGAGCCTGAACTGCTACAGTTGCTTCCTTAATACTAAAAGCATTACACTGAGAGCATCTGTTTCTGAACTGCTGATTCACTATCCCAGGAACTCCTTTCACCTGTTTAGAAGAGGTGATAATCTCAAGCAGTGGTATTTGTAAAGTACCTTAATAACATCGTAAGAGCACACGGTTGAAGTTACATCACAAATTATGAAGCCCACTGGACTGCATTCATTTAAACTATGGAACAGACTTTCAGGCCAAAATGGTTCTTTTTTCCCCCCTTATCAAACTAGCAGATTACTACGTCTTGAAAACAGAGCTGAGGCCTTCCACCTTTTGCTGAGGAATGAGCCTATTTTGGGATTTCCTGCAGTGTGATTGTTCAAAAGAGACACCAGACGTTGCATTCTGTTCAAAAGAGCATAGGGTCTAACTGCAAAATCTCCTTCTCTGTGCTCATTTAGGTAAAGGTCAGAACAAAACCAGAAACACACACAGAACTTAAAATGTAAAGTAATGCATCTTAATAAGAACTGCCTCTCAGATGAATAGATTCCACCTTTTAGGGCTTTATTTTAAGCTAGTGTTACAACAGTTACCCTATGTTTAGTGTTTTGAGACAGCGTAGAAGCAATAGGGGGAGAAAAAAATAGACTAAAATTCAGTGGTACTGAGATGGATTTTAAGAAAGAACTAGACATAAAACTAATTCCAGCCTACTGTCCTTTAGTTTGTTTATAACCTGCATATACATTGGAAGGTACCTTATCTTCAAAGATAGCGAAATGCCTCTGTTTGGAAGACTCAGAATCTCACTTAGCTACTTACACCATATGATTTAATAATTTACCACATGGGTAGCAATCTACGAATTCAAGAGAAAGACACTATGCACGGGGAGCTTACCGTGTGACTGACAGATCGCCTTGGACATTGGTATTACAACTGATGCGATGCACTCACTGCACCTATGTTCTAGCGCTAGAACGCTTCCTCTAAAACGACTGTTGCATTAGGGGGGTTCTGCAGTTGTAGGTCTGTACCAAGTTTTAAGCTGTGTCTTTACCTTGTTACTAACCTGTAAGGCTGTCTGGACGTGGCGGGACCATCCTCTCGTAGATATCGTACTGCTGTCCGTACTGTTCCATGTCGTGAATCGTTCTTTGCAGCGTTGTTCCCAAGTGCTGTGGCACCGCAGTCATGCCCGAGCGCTTCGGGGAAGAAGATCCCAGCTGCGTTTGGGATGGAGAAGCCACTCTGGTTTGTACATCGGCAAGGGCGAGAGGAGAGCCGACTCTGACCGCCGCTGGGTACTGGGAAGCAGCGCCGTTGGGATTTGCCGTCTGCCTGGAGGTGACCGAGCCGATGCGCCGCACGGTCGTCGGGGAGGCAGGTCTCTGGGCGGCGTACGGGGATGCTGCCCGCTGTACTGGCAGAGTAGTGGAAGAGTACGCGTGGGAAGGAAGGGATCTCTGCTCAGTAACCGACGGAGAACCGTAGCCGCTGCCCAGAGATGCCCGCAGCGACCCCCTAGAGGGGGAAACGCCAGCGCTGACCATGTAAGAGGGAGACTGTGCCCTGGAAGGGACTGAGCTGACACGTCGCATGACTCGGTTGGTAGCAATATTTACTGAAGGCTGTTAAAAACAAAAACATTAATTAGTTCTATTGTTTAGGCCATGCAGTGGATGCTTTTCTCCCATAAGGCAGAGAAGTCAATGAGCAATGCACATAAATTCACAATATATAAAAACAGCTGAAGAGGAGCATTTACCCTAAAGGCAATTCCTTCAAGTTTTCCTATAAAATAACTCTTTTTTTCTGAATGGTATTTCTTAATATATTAAGTGGCAATTTAACAATAAAAAAACCAGCCATTCCTCATTCTTATTTGGCTTCCTATGTTACTATGCACTTATGCTTTCTTTCTTCACTCCTTTCACTCTGGAAATTCAGGAACAGTCACGCAAAGAGTTCTAGTATCAGCTAGTCAGGTTTTGTCAATTACTGCCTTACTACCTGATGAATGAAGAAGGAGGGGGAAATAAGCCATAAAGAGCAGAAGGTACAGGAACACAAATATCATCATTCTTTAAGCACCATGTTTACATACAGGCCAAATTCCAGGTTTTCTCCAATACCACAGCTGAACTTTCAGTGAGCAATACTTTGTTGACATGAGCAGCGTACTCTGCCCTCGGGAGTCCTCAGAAGTTCTACCTCGTTTGAGCTGCAGTGAATGAACAGATCGGACACGTGCCGATTGCAGCAAACAAGTCTCTCTGTGCTGCAAGCCACTGCTGCTCTTTAACCAGGCACGGTGTTAAATGCAAGCGGAATTTAACAGCTTTAATTCCAGCCTATACGAAGGTAGGTGCAGCTATACAATTACTGTCGTTAAAACTGCGTTACAGGCAGCCTACAGAGGTGAAGTGCAGTATTCAAGCCTACCTGGACTGATGTCTGCCCTTCAGCTCGTGAGCTTCTCACCAGATGGTTATTAGTGGTCCCAATAAGGGAATGCTGCTGTCTGTTTTCTGATTTGCTCAAGTTTTGGCTGTTATGGAAACTGCTTACTTCCTGGTAACCACTGTCGGAATAGGAATTCATTTGTGTTGAACTTCTTGAGTTACCTACAGACCCTGTAGATATGAAGCCAGCATAAGAATAAAATCACTGAACAACTTCACAACAATAAAATATAATACAATTTTGTTATTTGTTGCATTCATAATTGTATTACATTTGTTTACAGTAAACACAGAAATATATTCTAGTATTTAAAATGCACAGAACAGACCCTCACTTTCATGGAGAGATGTCTGCTCTGGTGAGTAGAGGTTCCCTTGTTCTGGTTCTGTCCTAATGTCATAGGCATTGGCATGAACACTCTCTGACACCTGGGGTTTGCTCACACTGGTGGTCGGAGGATCTGAAAGAATAAATTAATTGGATTTTCCTATGTAAGTTTCCTGCAAACTCTATCACAATAATTTTCTCACACATAGTAACAAAGAACTTTCAACATAACCCAAGTGTACTGGTAGACAGGTATCGTCTACCAAGCTAAATATAAGAATGTTAATGCTAATGTCTGAGGATCTTGCTTCCTGTGTTTTCACGCAGTTCCACAATTCTCATTTTTCAAATGTACGTTCCAACCTGGTTTGATACAAAATGTAATTGATTACCTAGTAAGTATGTACACTTTGCAGAGCAGAAACATTGTGCAACCGCTTTGTAGCGCGCAGAGGACGGTTTCACTTCTCTTAAGGTCCTGTAATCTCTAGAGCTTCTTAAGTAAAAAGGCCGAGTTGAATTTCACCCTGTTTGTGCTCCATCCACAGAAGCTACTGCTAATTCCATACATTTTTTACTTCATGTACTACTGTCCAAATGTATCTGAATTTTAACGACTCTTAAGCTAACTTCAGTTCTGAGAACATTAGCTGAACTTTCCAGACAGCAAGGAAAAGTGTCATCATACATAAGAGAAAGCAAAGGAGACATTACATCTTCAATGAAGGAAAAGTAAAACATACTCGGGGGAAAAAAAAAAGGACAAAGAAGAGGAGATGAGCTAAAAAAATGGAGAGTATTTGTACCTATCAAGCTGTAAAGAAATACTCTGATAGTATTTCTTTGGTTACTGTAGATATTGGTAAGGATATACTGTACCCAAAACGCTGGTGTCTCACTGTTTGCACAGTTAGCCACAGCGGAACATTCAGACTAAAAATGTTACTCATTAACTGCTATGATGAGGAACGTTTGAACATTACTCAAATACCAGATTTTAAAGAATAATTAAAAAATCAATACATCTTAGAAATTGCAGGCAGGCAGCACCATTATTTACCAGTAGTACATTCTTAGGTCAAAACCATCTAGTAAAATTTGATGCTAATTAGTTTACCATAATAGGACCATTATGTCCAATTTTAATTAAGAAGCAATAAGAAGTGTTACTATGCTGCCATTAATTTAACCATCTGTAAGGCTAGAAACGATAGAGAGAAGCAAGGCTGAAGCAACGCGCTTCCACAGCTCCCGCTGCGCTGACCGCATAACGGGTCACGACTGTCGTCAGCGGCTGTTGCCTGTTCTTTGGAATAAAACACTTGTGCTGGATTCTGTGGTCCTGCTCTGGCAGGGGGGTTGGACTCCAAGATCTCCAGGGCCCCTTCCAACCCCTGACACCCTGTGATCGAGACATTTAAATTGTAATTATATTTAACTCAAATATTGTAATCCTTTTTGTGTAAATAATACAAGGCCCTGTTATTTTTAGCTACTTGATATTACGTGATACTAAATCAACATCAAACTGGCAAATAATCAGTCTGGGGAGAAACAAAGAGGAAGAATAAAGTGGAATTGTGCAGTGCCATACAGATGTTCCTAAGACAGAGCCCCGAACCCAAACCTCGCTGCCGTCACAGATTCGCCACCAAGCAAACGCTTTCACAGTGCTGAAAAATAAAGGTTGTTTAGGCTGGCCAACAAAGGCGAGAATTCACGAGAAAATGAATTGTCTTTCTATCCCTCTCTGCTACTACAAATCATGAGGAGAGGGCCCAGAATAAAATAAGAGCCTTTTTATAAACGTCTGCTGATCTAATTTTCTATTTATAAGCATCTGCAAAACAACACCATTTTACATTTCTCTTAAAAATTCTGTATAACTCTACTGATGCATAAAGCAATACCAGCTACGGTCACACCACATCATCCACTGATGTTTTTTGGTATAAACTCTATCTGCAGTCAGGAGGAAATGGTCGTTTAAGGGAGTGCATTTTTCAGATTGCAGTTGTTAAAGCATCTAGTGACTCTTGTCCAGAACAAAGGTCAAGAGTGAAGCTACGCATAAGTAAAAGCATGCTATAATCACAATATAAATGTAAACATTAAATGGAATGGATATCAGAAAATTCTAAGCAAAAAGTTTGGGTTTTTTCCAAACACGCCCACTTCTGAGCAATTGCTCCTTACTTTAGATAGGGACATTTGGGAACTATACATCTAGATTTATAGTATTGCATACAGTTTTTAAATTGAAATGTGGGTTTTTTTTTTTCTGCATGTTAAGTGACTTCTTAGCAGGGACGTGCACTGGAGATTTCTGAAGAAAAGGAACACACAAATGGGAGAGAAGAATTACTGAGGGAGAAAAACTGAGAGGCAAATAAAGAAATAGAATGCAATTGGATGACAGAAATCAGTAAACCAATGACAGATCTGCCAGAAGGTGTTGTGAACTGTCACAGGAACACTAAAGGACTATGGAAAATAATGCAGTAAACTGAAACAGAGAAAAATTTCACCTGGAAAGAATAAGCAAAACTAATTTCTTTATTACCTGGAAAAAAAAATCAAATTTTACTTCTGTTTAGAAACGTTGCTAAAAGAATACATGAAAATCACCACCATCTCCAGCAAATTTAAATGCCAAGACAAGTAGGCTGTTCAGAGTATTTAGAAGAAAGGAATAAAGCCAACGTGTGCCTCACCTCGGCTGCGGCAAGAGCACAATGGCGACTGAAAGCACGTAAATACCACTATACACAACTTTAAGAGCTTAGCCTCTAAATAAAACAAAAAACAAGGAAGGGAAGGAAAAGTAGGCAGTCTGAGAGACTTATTTACCTAAAATAGTCACAAGTATCATAGTTATGAATATGTTTGAGTGAACAAGCAGGTAACTATGATGTCTTATTCTCTGTGCAGCAGAAACTCTGTGGACAGCTCGTAAAGCTGCGTGTGTCCCCGTGCAAAGATCCAGTATTAGTGCTGTGCAGAACTGGATTGACATGACTTCCAACAAGCTACCTAAGCTCCAGTTTTGCTTCATATAACATTCTGTCAAGAGGCCACAACTGAATTAGAGAAGCAGGGTCCAGGGCACAAAGCAGTCTGCAGGGAGACAAGGTCCCGTTCTGGGTCCTGCTGTGTGATTTTGACTTGGTGACTGCTGCACGTACCCTGCACCACTCTGAAGAGCTGATGGGCTCAGCAACATCAAATGCTTTAACTGACACACAACTACTAACTAGTAAAATGCTCTGCTCTGTGAAGGACAGACTGGATCATTTCAGCAGGCACCTGAACATCGCTTTTAAGATGCAGTCCCATCCACTCCACCTCCACCACACCAGGTGACGTAGAAGTACAAGAGCAGTGTTTCTTGCTTTGGAAAGAAAGTTCAAGGTATCCTGAGATACAGAATAGAAACTGCACTCTCAGGAAAACCTCTGCTTACCAGAGATTTTCTCAGTTAATAAGAATATGTGTGAAAAGAAAACCAGTATTCAAGCTTCAAACATACAGTATTTTTCAAGATCCTTGCCTGCCAACAGAAAGACTTAAAAATATTTTTGAATTAATTGGAAAGGAGACCCAATGTGCAAGGCTTTTGTTACGGTCACATCTCACACAAAAATGCAAAGGCACAAAAAGTTGCAAGAAAATTATCTGCAACTACCTCTCTGCCAAAACAACCTCTTACTGGAGGAACACGGGACTCTCTTCTTGAGTGAGAGGGGCTATTAATGTCACACCTCAGAAAAGATACGGAACATTGCTGCTGATGTTCAGTTCACTTCAAATCAAGCAATGAACACCAAGAAAACAAAGTTTTCTGGGCTTAAAGCAAAATGTACACATAAAAGATAATACCTGATGATCTCCAAGGAAATGACTTCTCAGTAGAGCTGCAGAGAAAAAAAAAAAAAAGTCACAAAGATGAAACGTGGAGCTGGTTTGGAATTGTTTTTTTAACCAAAGCATGCTAAATAGTATAAAACCACCCAGCAGATAAAGTTTCAATAGCCCATGTAAATAACACTCTGCAGCACTTTACACCTGGCGACTAAAGGGCTGGTTATTGATTTGTATCACTCTGTGGGAATGCCCGGTAACTCACCGCACAGCAGATTATCCGGCAGCACAACCCAGCTGTACCAGGGCAGACAAGAGCACAGGTTATGACAGGCACTTCCTATTTAAGGTGTAGTGATGTAAATAAAAGAGCATACAGCAAGTGTTTCACAGTCACAGGGCCACGACGAGCGGTAGCCAAACCGCTTCAAGGACCGGAGCACGGGCTGCCCCTGGCAGGGGATAGGTCTGGGGCTCAAAACTCTCGAGCATTTTGCTTCTGTACGTAAAACAGTTTGAAAAACATGAACAGAAATAGACCTACAATTTTAACTGTTATTTCATTTTCCAGCTTTCCAGGGAGAATTCTGTTCCTTTGCCTGAGATGAGAAGTCAAACCACAGCACGTACACTGCCAAGCGTGAACAGACAACAGATCGTACTCTGCCGAGGTAAAGAGACGCCTTAAGAAACAACTGCTTCACAAGATCAAACAGGTGGTGTCAGTGTAAACCCTACTTGTATTTTTCAACAACTATTTTATATCAAACTATCTTAACCAGTTTGTTTCTTCTACAAAACAATGTTCTTTCATGTGTTTACAATGGTACTGATCCACGGCTGCCTTACCAGGCAAGTGCAAAATGCATCCACGTATTATTAAAATCAGATACATTTTTCCATAAAAATACATAATGTTTCCTCACCCTATATATCAACTATCCAACTTTGCATATTACAACATTTTTGCAATGATTATAAGTGGCTATTTTCCAAGCAAAAAGTTATTTAAAAGTACAACAGGCCAATCCATCATATTTTACGAGGTCCAAAAATCATAGTGAAACTGATTTTGGGTAAGGTGCATCTATTTCTAAATTAGGATAATTGTTTTACTTCGTTCTGCCACAGCTACCAGTTACAGAAAAAGCATCAGCACAGCAACATGAATGATACTAGATACTTACTGTCTAAAATAGAAGTAATCATTTAGGAGCCTTTTTTGGAAACAGAGTATTTGTGTGTGAAAGTGTTAACCTTGCACACTAACACAAACTAAACTACACACAATTACGAGGAAGTTTGAGGAAAAAGGAGAATGAGTATCTAGGTAGTAACACAATTTTTACTAGGTATTGGCTATTCTCTCCCTCACTCTGCAATTTTAGTGTCTTAGGGTGCGACACCGGTTTCTTTGTTTAGAATGTACATAAAGTGGACCAGTTGAATAGAATAAAACCTGGTGTATAAAACCACACATAAAGAGCTGAACTCCAGACTGAGACTTTCCAGACTCATCCCCCTTCAGGAGTTTCTCTGTGTTGCCTGTATTTCTGAGATGCTTGGGTGCTCAAGCACGCCGGCTCCATCACATTCGGATGCGTGCCTGAACTTCCACAGGCACTTCCTCTTTCCTGAAGGACCACCTTGCCCAAGCGCAGAAGCACAAACATTCTAAGTTTAAACAAAGACAAAATTCCTTGGCAGTACTGCAATGCAAGTCTAACCTCAGAAACACTAAACAAGGACTTCAGCAAAGCCACACCACGTGCCAACACAGGATGAGCGGCTGGTTCAACTGAACGCGTCCTGTGGGCTTCGCTAGCGTAGTTGAAGAATGTACCCTACGACAACCAGCAGCTGCCTTCCCCAAAACGCAGCTACTGTGGCCGCTTGAGTTCCGTCATTCCACCGGGGTGCAACGTCAGGTGGATTAGTTTAAACTACCTTTAGTGGTGTAGTTTAAATTGGGATTTAAACAAACTCGGACTTAGCATGACAGAACCTGCTAAGGCCTTTCAGAAGAGAAGGTCATAGCCTCCAGCTAACAGGAGGTAATAAATGGCTACAGATGGTTATTTCTTAAGCTATTACAACTTTCTCCGCAGAAGGACAGACTCTAAGTGAACGTGGCACACAAGCACGACAGCTCTGTGGAAAGCAAAGGTATCTAGAGACACCTGGAACTGTGCAGAAAGGACCCGCTCTACCACCACCTGGCTATTGCAGGGCAGGAAGCGGTGCCAAGACACCAAACATCAATTTTTGCACAGCCTTGGGCTAAAGCTCGTTCAATTTAAATAAAAACTTTCAAATATTTCTCACTGCTAGTACACTACCACTGAATCTAAGTCATGCATTAACTCCAGAAGGTGGTTTTGGCATACTGTGGGGATTGTATCTACGTGCTGAAGTTAATTCTGTATCTCTATGGGTAGAGACCCAACACACCCAGCTAACTGAGCTCGCTTTACACGTACAGGACTGACGAATGTAATGGTTGCTCTGAGTATGGGTCATAAGTAGAAAGTTAACTTCATGAACAGTAAAACATGTTAAGGATTTCACTTGATTCTTACTAAGTTATTTTTGCAGAAGCTCAGTATCTACCATGTACTGACTTCAGCATCTGATTTTGTTCCTTTAGAGATGAAGTGTTTTGAAGTTAAGAAGTCTTTCAGCTTTGATAAGTAAGTCTAATGTATTTCACTTCACTGTTTAAAAAACGGTGTGGTCCTGTACTGAACATCAGTGAGAAGCTGCTTGTCTAAGTGTGAAGTCTTGGTATAGGGGGATTTTTCTAATGAAGTGACATATATCAAACTCCATGCGCTTCTAATACATATTATGAGCAACCAGTAATCAGCAGTATCAGTGCAACAAGATTTCTTCTTTTTTTTTTTTGCTTTTCTTGCTGTTAGCAGAATTTTTCACAAATATTTTACCTTAAACAAGGCAATTTTCAGTCTTCAACCTTTCTAACAGCTATCTTCTTGACTTTGCTAGTACACCTAATTCCTGCACCCATTCTGCCAGACACCGTACAAAGTACCAGAGCCATCTTATGTCCCACATACAAAACCTAAAGAGCTCTGCCAGCCAGAGCAAGTGGCCCCAGGACTCGCGCGCTGTGTTCGGCTGACACAGGCAAGCACTTACTGCTCTGGTATGAGTTCATTAAGCTGTATCTGGAACACTACACCCATACTGAAGGATGCTATTTCCATTTGAAACGCAACATTGAGAAGTGGCCGAGTCTCCCACACCCCCACCAGCTGCAGCCACGCAGAACAGCTGGGCACGGGACAGCAGAACCCTGCTGCCCCCCCACAGTCCCTGCTGCCTGATGCCACGCACAGCTGGCGCTGGGACAGCAGGAACAGGACACTGCCCATCACCAATGGCTTCCTGCTGGTACTGCAAACCAGCAATTCAGAAGGCAGGTCCCTGACTGTTTTCAGAAAGAAATCATCCATCGTTATTACTGTGGGTAAAGGATGCACCGCAGTAACTACTGTGGCACTCGCTGCCCCTTCAGAACTGCAGGCGTTTTGGGAGGGTGACAGGTTAACACACCCCGCCTGATCCATCACAACTGTCCACCAGAGACTTCAGGTCCTCTTGTGTGAATGCTCATACGGGCAGTTACCATAAGCCTGCTGACACAGTCGCTTGCTGCCTCTCAACCTGTAGTGTGTGGTGGATGTACAGTCACAGTAAAAACAGCAATCCTACTTTGTGGCCCAGTCTACTATAGGGTAAGATAATAATTATTTATATATGCAGCTGAAATCAATAGGAAATCATCACTCTTCATTTTATCTCCAGTGCAACTCATCCGGAAGCTACAATTTTTTATTTGTTTTTCATATTTGAACACCAGCAAATTGCATAACCCCCCAATTCCTCAATTCTACTGACGTTCAGAAGCTTTGACAGAATTTGAGAACGGCTTCCAGTCTGGGTAAACAGGAAACAGAAGTAGGAGTACTGAAGCTGTAACAAGAAACTTTGCAGGTTTCACTCATTTTTGATGTAGACATGCGAAAAAGAAGCATTTCTAAATTTCTGTGTCCTGGACTTTAAGACCTCTAACTTTAAGGGAACAGCTGATGCTGCCGGAGCGCCCCAGCCGAGAGCCAAACGGAAAGACAGAGCATTCAGCATCAGAGACTTGAGTGATGTCTTCTATATACCAAGATAAGAGCTTTGGACCACCTGCTCACTGAGCTGAACATCTTAAATAGTCTAATTAAATGATGGATGGACTGGAAACACAGACTCTCTAGGACCTAGAAGTTAGAGTAGAGGACCTTATAATGCTTCCTGAAGTCATTTGGTAGCACTACAACCTAGAAAACATGCAAGACATGCCACATACACATCAAAGGTTGTGTGTCCACCTTAATGACAGAAACCACTGATGACTGCAGGGTTCTTACTGTACTTACATTCCCAGGACTGCCTGAAGACCTGGAGTAGCCAAATAAGAAAGTGTACAAGCCAAAAGGAAACAACACATCAGTAGAAACTTCTAACACGCAGGTACAGTCAAAATAGCAAATCTGAAACTAGGCTGTGAAGAAAACATGAAAAAGTCCCCCCAAAATTAGCTAATATGACATAGAGCAATGGTTCTGTTCTTGGGTTTTCTTCCCTTTTTTTTTTTTTTTTTTCCTACTAGGGAATTAGAAGAAATGAAAGATAAGAAAAAATAAGTTCATTTCCTAAGACAATTTTCAAGGAAGGGCATTTCAAAGCTCAACCAAATAGTAAAGTCAAAGGAAGAGAGACTCAGCGAGACTGTTTTTAAAACCAGGAGAACAAACCTAACACAGTCCATTCTCACGTTCTGGAATTAAGGTCACGAGAGATCAGTACGGTCTAAAATGCAGTAAAATAACCCTCAAATTGTTTTATGTAATTATTTGTAACACAGAGAATAGAAGCTCTACAGCAGGATTAGAGAAGATTTAGAAAGCACCATGGAAGAACTGTAACGCCTGAGACAATCACAGCACAGGCCAACTTCTAACACCAGGCGACTCCTCCACTCTGCAGCGGAGGGGGTGCTTCCCCCAGGCGTTCCGATCAGCCGCTGCCGGCTGACCTGCCGGGCGGTTATTCTACCTGAGCTGGCAAGTAGTTCCCAGCCAGCTCCTCATGACAGAATTAATCATCATTTCTTCTAAATTGTTAGGATAAATGGACTATTGATATCTGTGCCCGAAATACTCTTCCAACAGCTCTATCATGACCAGCTGGGAGATACTGATTTAAAATTACTCATTACTTAGCTAAATTCTGTCGAGTACCTTTTCGCCCTGCTTTTATTGTATGCTCAAGCCCCGCAAAAAAAATTAAGCGTTATCTTTTTCTTACTTCTGAATTTAATCTAGTGCTTTAACAGAGGATACGCTTTCAAATGTCAGAAGTGTAATGTTAGTGTACATAAATAAATAAATTACTGTGATTCCTTCCCTCCTCCTACCCCCAAAGCACATTCAGAGTCTAAAGGTGATTTTTATGGAGTTTGCCGTGACACCGTAAGTTGCAATATACGCAAGCGATTGCAAATGTACCTACTGGAGACACTGGAAGAGTTGCTATGTCATACGAACAAAATTAAACTGGTTTCTGTGGGGATAATTACAGCCCGGGCAGCTCTCCGTGAACAGTCCTGTCAGGAGGAACTTGCTGCCGCACGCCGTGGAACGCCCCGAGCGTGGGGCGGCACAGGGCTGGGAAGCACCTCGAGTGCTCCTCCTCCTCAGTTGGAGCAGAAGTCAGGGCTGAACGCACCGGCGTTACAGCCAAACTGCTCGCTCTGTCTGCTCCCCTGCAGGAGGACAAAAAGGTGTGACCATGAAACGCAACGTGCATTCACCTCACAGAAAGTTTACAGGGTTCAATCACATGCTGCAGTATTTTACCGAGTCACTCTGGAGGATTTTCTACTACTATGGGAACTGCACGTTGTGTTTCACTTGGCATTGGGAAAAGAGAAGAAAAAAACCTCAGCCCAGTAGCTATGAAAGGTCAGGCAGGCACATTACTACTCAGTGACCCTTCAGTAGCTGAAGGGTTAAACTTTTTGTATTATTTATGGTAGTGCCCAAAGCACCTGGATTCTGATAAAGGCCGCCTGCCGTTTATCTGCTTTTGTGACAAGCTGCTATTAGGAGTCCAGTATTTTACAATTAAATTGATAACCACGTGCCTTTTGGTTCCCAACAGCTCTCGGCTTTCCCGGGTTACATGCTCTGTGAGAGTTGCACAGCTGCCTCCCGGCCGAGGTGCTGGGCAGCGTGTTCTCCACAGGGAGCCTGACTCCTGACACACTGGTATCAACGGCATCAGCACCGCCTCCGACACGCCTGGCAGCCCAGAACCGGGCCAGGATTGACACAGCTGACTGTAATGCTGTGTTGGTCTGTACGGGAGGCTGAACAACCCGGTGGCTTCTTCACAGAAACCTGTGCATGTTAGAGCATGAAACAAAATTATGGAGCTACAACTGAAACCTCACGTGGTTTTTCCCAGTCTGTCGTCTCTGGTCTCGTGGTGCAAAAGGTCTCGTAAGGGTAAAAATATTTAATGCTCACATGGAACACTAACTGAGTATCATTTCGGGCTCTTAAGAGTTTTGCAGGTGCATGGGACACCATGAAATATCTTTGCAATGCTGAACGCAACTCCCAGTTATAAAAATCCTCCTGAGAAGAAATGATTTATACAGACAAGTAACTTAGGGGTGCAGAGAAATAAAGGCGTACTGAACGCAGCGCGGCAGCTGACCTGGCGCGTCCTTCTCCAGCCGTGACACTACAGTTGCTCTGGGCATGCAGATCTGCTTCGGTCCCACCTTCCACGCTCCTCCGGAGCGAGCCAAACAACCATCGCAGTGTGTGCCTTGCATTCACAACACAACTTTAACACAGGTGGGCAACAGGCTAACAAACCTAACCTACAGGCACCTTTGTTTTGCTTTGCTCCTGCGTTCAAAGCGACACGGGCACTTCCTAAGGACGCGCAGTAACAGAACGAACCATGCTTCTGCAATGAGAGTACTTCCCAGGCACGCTCAGGTAAGCGACATTTGGTCACCAGTGCCTATCTCCAGATGGATTTGTCCAGATGTCCATCTGCTCAGGCTGCACTTCACCCTGTGCCAGTGTCTGGGCTCACAGCCGTGCCACGTGTACTAGCTGCAGAACTTTTAGCTGGTTTAAGGTGCGGACATCACATCTTGCCCTCCACGCATGAGCTGTTGCCACATGGGCTGGCACTAGTGCAACAGGGGTGATGAGCTGGCTCAGAGGGATGACTTGACCAACACACAGAACAGCACAAAGCCCAAGCTGCAAGCACTGGGACGGGCGTTTGTTGCTGCAGAAGAACCTGTGACTTCAGCTCCCGCTCTGCAAGGCAGCACCACCTCCAGGCCAACGCAGGCTTGAAGGAGTCCAGTTAGAAGTGGGTAAAAAGTGCTGCTATTGACCACCAGAGAACAAAACCTTCACCTGGACCTCTGAAATGAAATGCTCCCCAGCCTTTTACCCACCTTAAAGCAGATTAAAGCACCATCTTTGAAACAAAGCATTGTTGATTGCCTCAGGGACAGAAAACTTGAACAAAGGATGAAAATCAAAAGGCATACGCAACTTCTGCTTTAGCTGTGCCTTAGCTTTGCTTTCTCTTTTACCTTTTGTCATTGTTTTCGTTTTGGTTTTGTTTTTTCTCGGTGTAAGGCTCTGGGGGACAATTCTGCCTTCTGGCTGGGAGAAGCTTCCTCGCTCTGGAAATGCCCAAGTGCTCTGTGCTTCTGGGAGCAGGCTGACCTCTGAACACAGCGTTCTGTCTCCAGCCTCTCCTCAATGCCCTCTTTGTGTTCACCCGATTTCTTGTCAGCCTTAGCAAAGCATTTACAGCCCCTCATCTGGGGAAAGACAGGTACCTTTCTATGGCTCTAAACTTTGCAGCTATGGGGTTTTTTTCTGCTGTGACACTGCTCTAGGAGAGTTTTCATTTATCCTCAAGAACCCCTAACTGCACTGGGAGCAACCAGTTGTGAAGAAATGAAAGCATCCAATTCAATTAGCGATTTTGTTTTCAGCTGCTCACACATCTCTTAGAAGTGATAGCTGCATTAAAAAAATAAGTCAAAAATTTAACCAAGGACACGCACACCTCAGAACATCTTGTCTACTCCCAGTTCTGAGCCCACACCTCTCAGTAAAAAGTAATGCAGCAAGAGCAGCCTCCTGTACACAGAACCAGAGTCAGCTAGGGTAAGAAAAGGGAGGAGAAAACCAACAGTGGTCACAATACAGAGGTGTCTGTAAGAACTGAGAATATAATTAGGCTTTTATTTTAAATGTGTAAAATATTTTATTAATAACAATAGAAAAGGTATGGCCAAAAAACCAAGAGCTTGAAGAGTTTATCTAGATTCACAAACGTACTCATACCAAAGCATACTACAAACCAACTCATGGGCTAGTTTTTTCTCCCCGTAAATTTTCATAATCTCTTTTTTCAAATACAAATAAATATCATTTAGCCATAAGGAAGCAACCAAAAGAAGAAATGACTCCATGATGCTATAAATGCTTTTTTCCATCTCAGTAGATGATACTACTTGATAGAAGTATAGGATCTAACCGTTGTGTTGGTAGTGGTAATTGTACAGCATTTCAAACACTACACATTAGTCATGGGGTAAGGTAACTCTGTTGCTCTTTGCATGTGAAATTCTCTGGACTTTGGATGGAGAAAATCTTTTTCCAATGTATTACTCAGACAAATTCACTGGATATTCAAGACTGAATGAAAGGTGGGTGTAGGCATAACATAACTGAAACTTTTTACTTATTCTTCCACAGGAATTTGACTTTTTTAATTTTCAAAATTAAACCTGAGCAACAGCTGATGTGGCTCTAGAGAGAAAATGATGATGATGATGATGATGAGCACAAAGGGTATACAATAGTCACCTTGCCCAACGAATAGTTCTGAATATTTCCAAGATTTTTAAACAAATCCTCATGCTAGTCAAACACTGGGGCCAAGTAGTTTGATGTATAAAATAACTGTGTTAGCTGGGACACTGGAGTTTTTTAAACTGTTTAAAAATGTGTATATGCCTAAGTTTTCGTAGTAACAGCTTCCCTTTAAACTTGCAGAAATATTTATTACGGCCACAGGAGGAAACATTTTAGAAAGATACCCAATTTTATTGCTGAAAGAATATAGAAAAAACCCCAGTATTTAAGGCAAGTCATAATAATGTTCAGAGCATCCTCTCTACGTACGTGCCCACGAGAAGCCTGCTGCTGCCCGAAATGCAGGTATAAAGGTTTCATAAGAGAACACATTGTTAGCAAGGCTTCCAGGCTCAAGAGCTACCAACCATCTGATATGCTTGAGATGAATGAGTGCCCACTGACAGTTAAAAAGTTTACGAAGGAATTAAAACCTAATAAATAAGAGTAGTCGTTACGGCTGAAATAGTAACAACGTGCTTCGTGATAGCTCTTAGTCGTGGTATGCGAAATGCATCAGCTATGTTTCACACTACTCAATATGCCAACAGTACACTTAGAGGAAGATGCTGCTTGAAAAAAAATGTAACAACAGAAAGTATTCCACAAAAGTTGGGTGAAACTATAATTCAGGAAAAATAAAATGATAAATTGAATTACTGCATTTAACTGGCACTGTTTCTTTGATACAAATACGCATTTCTATGCTATTTCTCTTTGGCTGAATCTTAAAAGTAAAATTGAACATATTTAAAGAAAAATTAAAGCTTTACATACACTCTATTGAAAATCCAACCAATTATTAGAGAGGCCTCTTTAATCTGTCCCATAACTCTTCACAGCAAACCTGCATTTATTTTATACTTCAGATAGTAATGGAAAGTGAACAGCTACCAGTGAAATTTATGTATGTAGGACATAAGCACCACTAAAAAACCCTTTAGTTTATGGGACATATGAAAGTAAAGTCATCAGGACCTGTACCTTGTGCTGGCGATACTTGGTGATTCTGCTCCAAGCCTACATCTTTCTAGCTGATTAGCCACAATTTGCCTTTCCACTTCCAGTTCTCTGGTAAGTCTTTGAAATTGGAGCTCCTGAAATTTCAAAATAAAAAGAAAAGCAGTCTTGATGTTAAAAAATGGGCGTGGATTAATTCTGAAACAATCACTGTTTCATCACAATCATGTTTCTTGTTTTGACTCTTCCTTAATGGAATAAACAATTCAAAGTGGGAAGGTAATGGTTCTTTAAATCAGTGACTCATGCAAATATTGATTTATCACCTGTTACAAAAGGAAAAACATGTTTAAGCATTTGTGGGTTTTATTCCTCCTGCAATTAAAATTTTTGCATCTCCTTATGTTGCCACAATCTAACAAAATCAGTGCCTATACAGTAATTCTTCATCTGTAAGCCAGGCATACTGGAAAATATTGTATCCTACCCTTTCCAACTGCAAAACTTCAAATGCTAAGCTATGTCCTGACTTCTGTATTCAAACACTTACAATTTGTTATTTCAAACTGGCTGAGGGTAGAGACGCGCTAGGTCACCTTTCCCAATTTCACCTTTTGCTGTCAAAGGTACCGAAGCTCAGCCTTCATAAAAGGCTTTTAGAACACGATGCTCAGAGGAAGATGTGGGAAATACAAGTGCTGCACAGTACGTTTTGAAATCTGGAAACATCTTCTATAAACACAATACTCTGAAGTCTATGCTATGACACGAAGGGATATCAGTGATGCTTTCACCCACACGTAGCTTTGGTTCATGATAGCAAAGGATTCTATTGAGCAATTGTACTATTGTTTGACCTGGTAGTCTGAAGTTTACTTAAACTGTTCAACACTAGTTAAAAATAGATCATTGCTATTTAATAAGCCGTTGAAGCAAGTCTCATCTACGTGTCGAATGCAGCACGGGAGCTTCCTTCATTGTGCAGACTACTAACAGGGTTTGTTTCTGAAGGTGGATCCCGTAATCGCATCACACAGCGGTCGCGTGCGCGTGCCTTGCCACACCCCAACAGCCACCTTTGCTCAGGGATTACAGCTAATGCAAAGTGTTCTTCCACACCTTACATCACCTGGAATGAGCAGTGGCCACCTCCCTGTCAGCACGGATCCCAGCAAAGCTCCCCACAGCCTGCACCCTTTCCTGTGCAGCCCTGGCTTCCAGCAGCCTGCAGGAGCCTCTGCCCCTCACCGCTGCAGTGCTGAGGGCTCCATGGCAGTGCCAAAGAGCACGTAACACACAGAAACCTTTCCAATAAACGGCAGCGCACTGCTTGTCTGCGGAAAGAATAGAAAACAGCTACCCTGTGTGCAAAGCCATCCCAGTTCCTTACTTTTGAAGCAGTATTTAAGTAGCAACCTCGCCGATACAAACTATTGAGTCTGAGCACAAGACTCAAGTTCCCTGTTCTTATTCACTGATCTTTTAATTAGACCAATAAAGCATATGCTAGCCGTTATTTGCTTCCATTCAATCCATCTCTATTAATTTGCCTTTCCATTACAGGCGGAGGCATTAATGAAAGCAACATTACCCTGGAAAAACAAACTCTTAACACATGCTACGAGCACATGTTCGCCTGAGTGCTCTCCTCCCTTCGCTATCTTCTTCTGCACTCCAGCGCAGCCCTTCCGCCAGCTCACATGTACCTCTGCACCACTCACCTCGGTGTCACCTGCATGTTTGCTGAGGGTAGACTCAATCCCCCTGCCAATATAACCAACGAAGACAGTAAGTAGCATCAGTCCCAGAACAGACACTTGAGGGACACCGCTTGTTAATGGTTTCCACTTAGATGCTGAGCCGCATGACACCACTTTGGACATGACCATCCAGCCAGTTCCTCGCTCATCTAACAGTCTGTCCAACAAACCTGTGTCTCTACAATTTAGTGGCAAGAATGTTGTAGGGGACCCTATCAAAGGCCTTACAGAAGTCCAGGTAGATGGCATCAGGAGTTCTTCCCTTGTCTACAGGTGCAGTCACGCCACAATAGAAGGCCACCAGATTAGTCAGGCATGAGTTGTCCTTGGTGAAGCCATGTTGCCTGTGTTTAGTTACCTCCCTTGTCTTCCTTTCTTTTGACATGTCTTTCAGGGGAACCTGCTCCATGATCTTACTGGGCATTGAGGTGAGGCTGACTGGTCGGTATTTCTCAAGGTCCTTTTTTCCCTTCTTAAAGAACAGCTGTGATGTTTCCCTTTTCAGATGCTGGGCTCTTCACTGATTGACAAGAATTTTCACTATGCCAGCCTGCTCCCTTGGGACCCTGGGATGCAGCTCATCGAGTCCCATGGACATGTGTGCTCAGGTCCCTCAGGTGGTCCCAGACCTGATCTTTGCTTACAGTGCTGTCCTACCTGCCTTGAGGTTCGGGGATTTGAGAGCAGTGGGAAGGGATTACCTTTGAAAACTGAGGCAAAAAAATGCAACATTTTAAACCTAAATTAACTTCACAGTTTCTGTAACTGAAAACACCACAGTAGGAGAAGGGAAGAACTCTTCTCTTTTTCTGCTGATAATTCATTTTCTAACTTTATATATAGTCTCTTGAACATATGCAGTCTGGTGCCCACAGTGAGAGAGAAAGCTCTGTCTAGAAAAATATACAATGTGGTTTTGACTGGCAGAATGATGCAGAGAGATGCACGTTTAGTACTGGACTGTAGCGTGGCCTGCTCAGCAGAGTTCTCGGTACAGCTTTTCCCCTTAAAAGGCCCAGCATTGCGAAATAAAATTGGTAGAGGTAGTTGCACAACATCCCAAGTAACAAATTGCCTATTTAAGTAAAAGCCCCAAACTGTAAAAATCCCAGGACAGTTAAAATGAAAGAACTGTACTTCTATTTTTCTTGGGGGTGGAAGAGGTGAATGCAACAAATGGATGACGTAGCAATAAGTTTTACTTTATTTATACTCTGCTTAAGAAGCAAAACCTGCTAGTATTTTATCAGAAAAACTGTGCTAAGTAGAAATAAGAGGGGAAAAAGCCCCACCAAGCCGTGTTTGGCCACTTCTTCCAAGGGAGTCGCACTGTTTGATTTTGGTCCAACACCATCAGCTGTTTATTTACAATACTCTTTATAACTTTATATATTGGTGCTGACAAAAAAACCCCAAACATATTTAAAAATCCACAGCGCACTGAACTCCAAAGGCGTAAAAGGCATGCAACTCATCTGGCATTTTAACATCATTCTGATGCTGAGGAAGATCTGATCTATTTTTGCAGGTGCAAGCAAAGCAGCAAAAATAAAAATCCATCTCTCTTTTCTAGTCTGCGTAATGTTCTTATGCGTGCCGGCTGCAGTTCCAGGGGAGTAACAGAGCTGGGAGAGTTGCTGAAACAAGTGCTGGCTTTTGTATGTCCCTTCATAAATTTGCCATCTGCAGCTCTAGCTGGTATGTCTTAAGTACCTGCATAAACATTTAAGAGGGATGATTTCAGAGGTGCCATCTTCTTTATAGCTGGAATATTTCATGCTTTAAGCCTTTTTTTTCCTTTTAGCTTAAATCAGCATACTATTAGAGAAAACTAAGTCCTAAATACTAAATAAGTGCATTGATCACCTCTGTGGTTTATGCTTCCTTACAATGACATCCTATACCACTCTGAGGGGATACCTTCCACCAGCACTTCTACCTGTCAGACAGTGTTCTATTTACTGCAGGAATCTGCCTGGGTTTGTTTCTCTGGCCAGCTCCTCTGGAAGTGGTGGCAGAGCATGCTCCTCAGACAGGATGCTCCCATGCAATGCTGGCTGCTACCAACAGAGAACCCACTGCCCTCAGCAAAAAGCACTGTTGACTGATCTTTATAGTACTGGCTTGGGACAAAGTGATGTGAGAGGGGTGAAATAAAACAATTAATAAGCTTGTTTTCATTTGCAGAAGAACATCTGTGCAACTAGAACATAGTAAAACCACAGAGGTAGGTTACACAAGACTCTGCCACGCTGCATCAGGAGGACCAAGCAAATGTTCTGAAACAGACACCACAATGCCTTGGCCAGAGCTACTTTTTTTTTTTTTCCCAAATGATCCAGTACCCATGAAGGGGGAGAAGTGCCCTGTAATTCTGTTCTCCTGTTTAGCAGTAGCAACTTAATCACTTTATAAAACTACAGCTTCTGTATTCATAACCTAAATTCCAGTGCAAAACCGCAGACCACATTTCTTAACACAAAGCTACAAAAAATGCCAGCTTTAAATACAATTGCACTGAAGGAGCAGGAAGAATATACGTGGCTCGAGAAAGAGAAGACAGCGACTTGCTTTGGACCAGCAATCACACAGACTGCAGGCAGATGAGCTTCCACGGGACAGATCGAAACCCATCCAGCTCTAGAGCTGTGTGATTTCCTTTTGGAGGCTGAAGTTTCTGGAGGAGGACAAACCCTGCGCGGGGTTGTTGACGCTGCGGCGCACACCCCAGGGACCACCAACGGTTCTTTCTTGGCAAGCTCTGCGTGCCAAGCAGGAACTCATCTGCAGTGGTGCCCAGATCTCGCTCAAGAAGGCACTTCAAGGTCTTCACTGCCGCAAGAGACAGATGAGATAAGCCACACCAATCCTGGAAACAAAACACTCTTTTCATCTGAAAGCTGAGCACCTGACAGGCTTGTGGCCCCCTGGCAAGTGAGCACAATTGCCAACACCCTAAGCTGGGCTATTAACAGCAGACAATTAAGTACTGGAATGTCATTCGTGTGACTGACCGTGAAGACTGCCATTCTTCTGGTGCAGGCTCTGGATAACAAAAGAAGGTTTAGAGGCAATTCTGTGCTTACTATCTGCATCCCATTATGACACTATCTTGCAGAGATCCAACGTTTTTGCTAACGCGAAACTTTCCCCCTCGGGTACAGGGTTAAGAAAGAGGAGTTTACATTCACAATGTTGAAAAATAAACATTACTTTTCTCCCGCTCTGTTGTGATTTGAAAACCTCTGGTAAAACACAGATAACTTCAAACAAACAGTGATCCAATTGGCTCACTGAAGGTTTGCTGGCAGCAACTGCACACGAAGCAGCAGCGATGGCACAGGCAGTGAAGACAACCCAGACACTTGTTTTGAAGGGTACGTGCCTGGGGAGTCAGAGCAGGGTCTGCAGCTGGGATGTCTGAGAGGGATGAGAGACTGACAGAGACACGCATCTCTCACAGCTCCTTGGTTTCTACCAGTTCTCAGAGATTACTGTGGTAGAAGACAAGGCTGGAATGGGATGTTATTTCAAGTTGCAGTAACACTGGGACATGCCAAGTTGCTCCAAGTGCCAACTGTCACTCTCTTTGTGAAATACTAAGAAGGTAACTGTAAGCTCAACTATCAGACATTTTCCTAATTGTGAAAATGTTGCCTATTGAACAATTTGGTTGAGCCCCTTCCAGTAATTTGGGTCGATGATCTAAGAAAGCGTCACCTACATCTGAGGAATGCTCTCACCCTGCATTTACTGTTTCTCATTCAACTGCAACACGCAGCGCAGAGCCACTTGAGTCCCAGAGCCTATGAAAGTTCCAACGGTAGTAAAGAAAAGGCAGCTACATTTTTGACATTTAATGATACAAATGTACAACAAAGAAGAGGAAAAAAAAAAATCAATTAATTAATTTTATTTATCCCTTCTTTGCATTAACCTCCTGCGCTGTTTATGATGAGCTCTACAAGTTTCCACTTGCTGTAATTCAGAGCTAGATCAAGCAACTAACCTGTTAAAACCACATTTAATGCTGTATTTTTCCAACATTAATATCATACTGTAGTGATCTAATATTTAAATTCTCTAACAGAATTTACTAAGGAAAAAACCCTATGCTTTTAGCTAATCACATTAGATCAACCTTAACATTTTCTTCAAAAAATAGTTTACTCACGTGCACAACTTGCATTTGCACGCTTCAGTATCTCAGCATCTTCCAAAATAGAAGACAAAAGATAAAAAATTGGACAGGGTAAAGAGAACCACAGATTACAGGATGTGAAATGACACAGCTACAATTATTGGCTGATAGCATTTACTCCGTATTCAACAGCAGCAGACCATTAAAGCCCTTAATACTTTCATGCCTGCATTGTTCACTAGTCTGGTAAAACAGTTTAGTGCCGCTCTAGCTGATGAGGGATCAAAATGTAAGCAATTCATAGAAAGCTTACTCTTAGTCGGTGGTAGAAAGGAAGAGCGTCGCTTGAGGTATTCACTGACTACATGTGAGCAGCATCCTTTTTGGAAACTGTTTGTCACAAGGCTAGTTGTTTTGTTGTTTTTTTTAACTGGTGCTGAATCTAAGTATACTGTTCTGGCAGCTGGTGACTGGAGTTCAGCTGCTGGCTGCTCAGGGGATGGGCTGGTAATCTAAACACTGAAGGGGTACCCACAGTCCTAGGAAGGCTCTTCTTCTAGAGCAGCTTCTCCTCAGGAGCTTAACGGTACATGTTAGGAAAAAAAGAAAAAAATCAGTTTCTAGACCTTCATATGAATACAGGAGTACACAGAACTTTAAGGAAATGAGTTATTTCATCTGAGACAGGAGTGGCATCTATTTTATCCTACAATAGGAGTCTTGGGAAGTGGACTTCTCAGATGTGATTCACCAAAACTGGAAATGTCTGTGAACAGCAGAAAGGGTAAACTTCAGCATTCTGGGAGGAAACACAGAAGAATGACCTATGCAATTGAAAAGTTGGGGGGGTGAGGGGAGGCAGTTCTTCCAGTCATTCAGAAAATGTTGACAAAAGATTTTTGTTTCACACACCCAAAGCTTGGAAGTCCTTTTTGTTAAAAGTACTGCCTTCATTTCAGAACTGGTCCGTATTTATCCACCTAACTAATCACCAGATGCACACAATCAGAATCGCAAAGTGGGACTGGTTGATGTTTATGCCTAATTGATGAAAGTGCATTTAGTAACTGTTTTTTTCAGGTGTTGAGGTGACATGCTCACGCAGTTGGATTACAGAGCACTGGATAAAAAGCACTGCATAGCTGAACTGGTAAAGAAATCTCCCAAACTTCATATCAAAATACTGTCAGTCTAGTAAAGATGGTTTTTAAAATGTGATAATAAACTGTTTGCTGCATGGAAAAGATATTCTTTCTTTCATTTCCATCTAAAAAACACTTAACTTTTTGCCTTCTCCGCCCATCCTGCCTCCTGCAAATCCTATTAAAAACATCTCAAGAAATATGTAAAGAATTTTGCACTTAAACAACAAAGAAGGGAAAAGAAGTAAAGTGTACACTTTTTAAGTATATGATATGGTTCAATACAGTGACACAAGAGGAAAAGATTTTGCTCAAGTGTTGAACAGAGGTGAACACTTCACAGAAAACACTTGGGAAAACTCAAGAGATTTATGATTATTCATCCGAAAGCAAATCCAACCACTCTTACTCTATTATCACCTATTTACAAATGAAAAGGAGAAAAGTTCTCTCTCTTGAGGTGTCAAAAACAACTAGACCAAAGAACCAAGGAACTAAAAAAAACCCCAAACCCTGTTACTTCTGCAAGTTCCTTTCTCTCAGCAAAGAAATGAAACCCAGCATATTCATGTCACTTTTGAAAACCGGATCAATGGGTAGTTTTTCCTGTGAGACTTTTTCCTCTCAGCCCAATCACTGAAAAGGAAAACTAACATGCTAAGCAGGAAATTCACAATTCCAAATGATCCCTTTTAATCTTGCCAGTTCAGCAGCAATTCATTCTAAATGCAGCAGTGTACAGCTTGCACTCCTGCAGCGGTTCCACGAATCCATCGTGAGCAGCCAGCCACTGGCTGCCCCTGCATTCCAACCCCCAAAAAGTTACTGCTATGATGATGCTCCTAGAATTTTTATCAAGTTGTCATTTTGCTATGAAAATACTCAACTTACTTCTAATATGGGTAAGAGATGCCCTACAGAACTCAACTAAACTTTTATCCAAATACTCCACAGGATTCAGAGATACACACAGATAATTTAATGCCTTAGTTTTATTTAAATCTTGTTTCAGCGTTTCCTA
>JANHGN010013242.1:4178-16944 GCA_024605025.1 Megaceryle maxima
ATAACACAAAAAAAAAATCCCCAGTTTTACCCTTCTTATTTTTTAAAAAAAAAGAATATTAAAAAAAAAAAAAAAAAAAAAAAAAAAAAAAAAAAGGTGTGTTGTAGCAGCCAGTTCCTATGCAGAATCTCCCCAAAGGTCATGAAGTGTCATGACCTGGGTTTTGAAACCTGTTCAGATCACTGGACTATAGGATAAGTTGAAAAGACTGAACCAGTCATCATCTCTGGAACCAACATTTGTCCAAAAAATATCATCACCTGACACATTATCAACAGGGACCTGACTTTGACACCTCTTCAGAGCTGGCACTGGCAGAGTGAGCAATGTAATTGAGGGGGAAAATGGCTGATTTGAACCTGAAGTAACTGCTTGCTTGTAGAGGCACACCAGATGCAGTTCTCAGCCTTGTGATGGGGCTGGTAACAGAGGAAACAACTCTCAGTACCACAGGCAGAAAGAGTCTGTGCTCCAGTGTCACCACACTCCTGTGCTGCCCCTGCTTCCATAGGTTCTTGGCATGTGCAGCATCAATGAATGTGAGCTGAATGAATGCAGGTAATAGAGAAGACTCCACTTACCCTATGGCAATTTTTACAGAAGCTTCCCAGAGAGGAGAAAACTAAAGTCAGAAAAAATTGTAACAACTCTGCTCTTGAATACATATGCAATGAATCTATTTCTGATTATTCATATCTATATATGTCTCTACTTCTCTCTTTCTCTATCTCCATGTTCTAATACATAAATATTCATTTAAGTTTCTTCAATCATCGCCCTACTGTCACACTTCTTCCACCACTTGCTTGCCAGTCCTGCCCCCCAAGCAGTTTGGCAGCATTCACCTTTGCTCCCATTTTCCTATATCTCTTCATTTTAGCGCTTCTTCCAGAGTACTCTTTGATGGCTCCTTTTAGCACCTGTGGGTTATCATATCACCCCTGCACCCCTATCACTATACAGGGAATCTACACACCAAGGGAAGGCAGAACTTTCCCCAAACCAAAAAAAGACAGTGTGTTAAATCTGGGAACTTCCCTTTTTTTTGATGCAAGGCAGACGGGTAGCATCTGAACGGACTGGGTGACCTTAACATACTTTAAAAGATTAAATAGTTGGTTTAGATCAAACAGGGAAATCCCACATCACAGCAAGGAGTCCTCTCCCCATAGGCCTGTATAGTTGGGTTTACTTGATAGGAAAAATTGCCCTAACTTCATGTTGGGAGTGTGTATCCATCATCCCGATTCTAGTTTTCTTTGGAAGAAAACCTGGGTGCACTAGTAGAAGAGATCCACAACATGCTTTAGAGAGTCCCCATGTTTGAAAATTAGTTTTCACATCTAGTTCAATATACAAATAGATGAAATCTCAAAAAATATATTGCCTAATTTACCTTTATATTTGCCTGCTGCATGTAAATGACAAATTTAGTGTCTGAATACTTCCTGTTCACACTGTATTTCATTTAGGTCTGTAAAAATTTCAGTCACAGTAGACAGGATTATATGAGCAACATTTTCTACAAAACACCAGTTGAGCAGATTTAAATAGTAGTTAGCACCTAAATACAGAGCGACACTAGAAAGATGTATAAAAATGCTTAAATGGATCAGTACCTTGTTTGGACTGACTTCAATATGGGTTATGTATCTAATCATTCAAACATTTCAAAGGGCTTTACAAAAATATCTACTGCATTTCAGGGCAGCTAAGCATCTTTGTAAATCTCATTCTGTCTACATGTATTGTAACAAATCCTCTAGCACATAAAAGCCTTTAACTTGCCATGGTTTTCCCCACGTTATTTTTTCTTAAAACTTATGAACATTAATTAAAATTTAGCACATAGCATTTTACCCTCTGTTCTATGCCTTGTTCCCTGGGCAATCCCATTTACTTTTCTTATTGAGGAAAAGAATTCAAATTTAAAAAAAGCAAACCAAGACAAAATGCCTTGTTACACTGTAAAGAAATAATGAATCCCTGAATCCATGTATACTTTATTCACAGGATTAGTAAAAATGAAGTAATATTTTCAACCATAGATCGAAATCAGTGAAAGTCTCACAACCATAACAATTTTCAGTATTACAGACTTTTATACCAATAGGCTATATAGAAATAAAAATGTATAAGAATCATAACTGAAGATGCTGCTTATGGAGTGCAGCTCTCATCAGATTCTGCAACCATTTAGACTTTGGTATAGTAGTGATCATACTGATTTCAATTGATTTCTCAAAAAACTCTTCCTTACACTCCCCAGGCTCAAAAGAACATCTAACCTGAACTTTTTGTCATATTAGTGGTGCCAGAAAAACTCATTCCAAGGTGTGGTAAGCAATATCTTTGTTAAATAAGGGTAACATTAAACCCTCAATCTCTAAGGAATAATAATTTTCTATTACAATGTCAGGCCTGTACTATTCTCACTCATATACTATTTATTTCTTGAATGTGCCATAAATAAAGCAGATATAACTGAATGTATTTTCTTCACATCCCATCTTACTTACTATATTAAGCTTGGTTTGGCTTCCACTGGTCATAAGTTCTTCCTCTGATACTTTACTAAAATTGTCCAGAAAATGGTCTGAAATTGTATGAGACAGATCTTCAAAGGAGTATTCCTTTTCTTGGCACAATTTGATTTCATCTAAGAGTTTTGATAATTCTCCAGTCACAGCTTCACCTTTAAAAACAGACACACCATTAGCAATAGTTAGAATACCAGGGGTAATTTATGCCTAAAAAGGAAATGCATATTCCTTAAATTTTATTACATATCTGGTATATTCCATGCCTTATTATCTAAACAGTGATCTTCATGCACCATTCTCCCTTCAAAAATAGCAGCATCTCATTCCAGAATGGGAATCTTTGGAGATAATCTACTTTTTCATTCCCCTATATTTTGCATTCAATTAGAATGAATTACAATATATACTTAGCTTTTCTCTGTTTGCTAACCCTGAAAATTGGCTAGAAATTACAACTATCCAAGAAAGTAAAATTAATCTAGAAAAGGAAAAATTCTACAAACATACAAAATCAATGTCCCATACTCTGCATCAGGTTCATGTTTGCTGCTGTAATCAATTAATGCTCTTCTTAGGTTCCATAAACTCTAACTCTTTGGAACTGAGTTCTGAGAATGCACAACTGTCCCATCAAAGTAGCTATGTTTTATAAACAACTCTCACTCACTTTCCCAGGACTAAATTTGTAAAATGGAATGGTGGAAGGACATATGGGGCAAAATCCACAAGTTTAAACAATGCCTCCCTATAGCAGTCTACCAGAAACCCATGTTTAGTTCCATGTTTCTCCTTATTTTATCAGTTATCTTCAGTTAAGAATTTTACCAGAATAGTAAGACACTGAGCTTTATATGTATATACTAATTGAGGGCCACTATTAGAAATACTGGTAGTTGTAAGTATTAGAACCACACTGAGTGCTAAATTTTCTGTATATAGCCCACTAGCAGCAGCAAGACCTTCACAGAGCAGAAAGATACTTAGAAACAACTGCATCAGGTTCTAACAATTTCTTGCATGTGCTACACTGCTACCATCAATAACAGCAATGAAAATATGTTTTCTCAGGGTCAAATAAGAAACCCCTTCTCTTAGGTTTAAGAAAGTCATACTGTTGGAAACTACAGCAGGACTTGATAAAATACATAATTCCATTTTACTCTATCTTTGGGAACAAAATGCTGAAAAGGAAAAACACAGTGAGCATATTAATCTCAGCATACATAAACCACACATATATACATTGATATGATTCGTGTAACTATTGAAGCCCCAGATAAGATTACACTGGGTTGGTCTAGGCTCTTTTTGTACTATTTTTCTTCACAGTCAGTGTTTGTTATGCTAGGTAAACATAAATATTCTAAAATATTTTTTTCAATTACAACTATAGCCAGTTATGACTGACATTTTCAGAGCCAAGTAGAGAAGTTGTTCATTGCATTTTAATATCTAAGTAACAGAAATTTTGCATTGAAAACTCTTGTTACTCTTATTTACTGGTAACTTTGCACAAAAATTGTAAATTAAATGAAGATATAATCAGGTTTATTTAGATTATTCTTTTTAATTATAAAATGTAAATTATTTCAGATTCCTATTATAATAAATAGAAATTGTAAGTTAAATATCTAAATGTTAACAACTATCCTTCAACCATGATACAATGTCCTAAAAAGAAACAATGCTACTATTTCCTACAGAATTATGTTCATGTGCCAAATCCCATGCTCCCCCACATGACCTACAATATTTCTTACAGGCAAGACAAAACTGGAACTCCAAGGGTGCGATCCGACTTTTAAGTCTATGCTAACTGGCTGGCTGAGTGCCATCAGAACAAATACGTAAAAGATGAATTTTGCCTATTTCTTTCAGTGCAGGTATTAATTAAGGCTTCCTTCCTCTATGTAGCTACCTATTTTCATGAAAGTCACAGAAAGATAATTGATACTGCTATCCCTCTTCCAAATTCAGCTTAAATTATTTGAAATTAGATTGTCAGGGAATGGCAGACAGATGAATGGGAAGCACACTCAAGTACAGTTTCTTTTCTTTAGAATCAGTTTACATAATAGCCTTACCATTAAGAAGTAAATTTTTTTTTAATATTTACTACTTAAATTCAGGGCAGACACTTCTATTGCATAGGGTAGCTGACTTCATGATTCTCATAATCTCAAAGGAACTATTCATCTTCATACACCATATGTCTGTTAAGTACTCCAATGAGAAACATGAATGGAACTAGAACATTTGTTTACTATCACCATGAAGATGATAATGTCACATGCAGTAGTAACCTAGTTTTCTCACAAATGAAAACTTTTTCTGTAAATGTTTAAAACAAACAAACAAAATCACAAAACCCAACAAACCCTCCACACACACAACAAAAACAAAGAAGAGAGGCTAAGTTATTTATCAGCAGTCAATTACAATTACTTTGCATGATCACAGAAGGCAGAAATTAGATTTGGTTCTATAGGAGGATGATTTTCATAGAAGATCGGGACACCACAACACTCAAGAAATGCATGTGCACACAACAGTGATAGTCACAATGTATGAAAGATTTGTTAGAAAATGAATGGAAGAGCAGTACACACATGGTCTTTGAAAGAGGCATCCAAATAGAACACCGCTGGAAGACGTACTCACTGGGAAAGATAAATTCAACCTTTAACTTGAATGTCAGCAATGCCTGAAGAGTATTTCAACATATCCAATATCCTTTTGTTTTACTTGATTATGAAATGTCTAAGGTCAGATAAATTAAAAGACTTAAGATCAAATATTGTAATACATTGTAATCCATCAGTGACTTGTCCTTTCTGAGAATAGCTCTTTGCTTTCCTATATGACATGGATTACAGTGTATGTAGTCAAGATTAGTTATTCATGGTGTAAAAAACCTCCACAATACCAATAACTGTCTTAATCTCTCTTTTTCATTTTGTATGTTTGTATGAATGTGTTAGCAATATAATTTTAATATCAAAGAGAAGTTAAGTACAGCTTCTGTATTCACATGTATTTACTTTTTGCCTTTGGAGACGGAGGAACTTCTGGTGACAAAATGCAAGACTGATGTTCTGCGCATTCCAGTGGGCGTTGCTCTGAAATACGTGCATTTCCTGTTTCCATATATTCTGCAATTAAAGATACACATACATTTAAACTCCTGAATTAAAGGAGAGTACTCTAAAGTATAATTTTTTTTTAAAGCCTTTCCAACTTTTCATATTACAACATTGGGATTATTCATAAACACTGCTGCAAGGCAATCAGTTATTGAAAGCATTATAAAACACCATAGTGGACAGTTTAATCTGCTGAAACTGATACAGAAATCTCGTTGTAAGAGTAATGATTTGTGACTATGTATGTGTTTTTCCTGTCTCCTTGAAACACCCATGTAACTGCTCCATTATATCCTTACTGTTGAAAGAGTCTAAATTTGTGAAGATTTTTTTAGTCAAGATGTTCAGGATGTTCACAAGTACATATATCAATACTGTTAAGCAAATATTCTGCTTGCAACACAGAGACAGCACACAAGAAAAACCAAAACACAATCTCAAAAATACAGTTAAAACTATCAGTGTTGTAATTTTTTTTTCCTTTCCTCTTTATAACTTCCTTTGTCCCACCTTCTTGACAATGTTTATAAAAACAAAAAAAATGTGGAATGATGAACATGTAAACTCCAAATTAATTACTATTATTTTGTGTAAATATATACATTATTTTAATGTGCTTTTGCACACAGGCTAGTTCAGTAGAACACCAAGACATTAATGAATGTTAGTGTAGGACAAATACTAAATAATAAATTAGAAATTAATTTATGCAATAGTGGCACTTTTTTTTTTCCTCCTTTTTCTTTGTTTTGTTTTGTTTGTTTCAGCAGAGTGACTGGCTGTCAGTTCAGGGAGTTATTTTGCATTTTCTGAAGTTCCTTATACAAGTTATTTTTGATACCAGATAGTAACCACAACAGCACATGTTATAACACACACGCAAAAGCAAACTACAGTAACTACTTTCATCAGTATCCCACTGAAGGAGTAAAGAGTTTCTGGGAAGTGAAATCTCCCTCATTAAATTTCTACAGTTTACAACAACTTGTTTAGCTTGCTGTTATTCCTGATTAAATAACAAATCCTCAATCTCAAATGCAATCTGTGATAAAATACACAACTGAGAAAATGAAATTGGAAGTGGCAGAGAACAGCATGCAGGTTCAGAAGACTTTACAGGCTGTTAGGGTTGGTTTTTTTTCAAGAATGTGTGATTTGAAATAGTCATATATTAAGCTTGATGACTGGAAATGGTCTCCTGGATAATCAGTCATACATTTCTTCATATGAAAATGGGCACTTCTATTTTGATCTGTAGTGTTGAAAACAAATGAGCTGTAAGAGACCATGAAAAAAACCAGCAGCATGACAAAATGACCTGGAATGTTTTCCAGCTCTGTCAGCCATATTATTTGTCAAGTTAATGTGCAAGACGGAGGAGAAATAAAAATGAAGCCAGACCCAAAGGAAAATACAAAAATAAAAATTTAAAAAAAAAAAAAAAAAGTGTGATAACATTTGCTGGGTAATTTTGCAACTGTCCAAAAGCAAATATAAAACAAAGTTCCACCAGGTGGGAGTATTAAAAGTATTAGATCAATACAGGTATTATTAGGAAAGTAATGCAACAGAGATTGTGAAAGAATTTAACCTTGCTGTCCAATACTCATATAAGACTCTGGTTTTAAAATCATCCTCTATTATTATTCCTTGTCAGGACCCACTTCCAGACCAATGCACTTAACTGCTGAAGGCTAGTCCCAAGGAGGAAAACCCAAGTTCAACAAAAGTTTCATAAATACTTTAAAAACTGCAGAGTTCCTTTCAGAGAACCTCTTCAAAAGGCTCAGCACAAGGCATGGTGTAGAGGCTTACAATTGGGCCAGCAGTGCACCATCCTTGTAAGAGTGAAGTCCTTAAGACTTTGGACTTCTGGGGGATTCCTAATTTGGTTTTATACTACTGAAAATTCTATCTGATATGTACAAGACAATAAAGACATGGACTCAGTTGTCAGAGGCTTATAGTCTAGCTAAATGCATATTCACCCATAATATTATCAAAACAACAAACACAGAACAGGTCTTCTATGTCAAAGGAAAGTACACAGAAGCAGTGAATGTTTTCACTAGCAACCAAATTCTATTCACCTGCAGCTGAAATTCACCTTCCGAGCCTGCCAAAACATGATGGCACTGTTACCTTCATCTGCTCTGACTACAGCTTGAGAGACTGCTTTAGATTCTTTCACTTTCCTCAAAAAAGGAAGATAATTCAGAACAAAGCCAACTTTAGTCAATTATATCACTTAATGACCAGAACAGTTTGCCCAGCTGTCGAATCACAGTGTTTAGAGAAAAGCCTGTCATTCTTGCAATGGGGAAAGACTAAAGGCTGTTTGGGACATGTCCTGTCAGATTCATAATGCTTCCTTCACCAGCACTCTGTTATCCTGTTCCATGTTTCAAAGACAGCTAGCATGACTAGCATGGAAGGGGTGAAGGAAGCATAAGTTAATACACACTTCAGAGATATTTCCTCACTGTATTGCTTTTGGTAGAATTTTCCTTCAGCTGACTCAAACAGCAGAGTACAGTTCAGTAAGGATTAATACTAAAAAACTGTAAAAGTTTGCTCAGTAGCATTCTTATCTAGTTATCTAAACAGGGCCATGTACACAAAAAGTAAGAGCATAAAAATGGTCACACAGCAGTGCAAATAAGAGCAGTGGAGAATATGAACGGAAGAAGGTAATAAGCACTGGAGCGTTCAAACAGCTGGAACTCCAGCTTGCTCAGTTTCTGTAACCCTAGTTAGGCCAATGCCAAGCAGAAAGGAAAGCGTTACAACATAAACAGGGAAACACAGCAGAGCAGCCAGAGCCAGGAAGGTCAGCCATGAAGAGAACATGGCCGAGCTCAGTTGGAGCTTCCAGGTGCACTAAAAGGTCAGGCTCTGGAGTACAGCTTGCTTTAACTTCATCTCCTCTAGGTCCTAAATCCTCAGTGAGGTGAGAGAGTCAAGATTTTTGCTTATTTATAAACCTTGGCTTTTAGACTGATGGCTACACTAGGCTCACAGAACTTTTAACTTTTGCTTTGAGTTGGGGGAAAAAAAAAAACTTTTTTTTTTTTTTGATTAAGTATGAATGCCTTTCCCTTTTGTTTTTAGAACCTATTTCAGCCATGCCATAGGGTGCATTTGCATAGAGCTCCTCCCTAGAATGACTATCCATAAAAAGATTAAAAGGCTTTTTAAACTCTGAAAAAGCCAAATTTGAGTAGAAATCTGAACACTCACCTTTTTAAACAGGACAATCTCCAAGTAACTAGATGAGAGGAATAAAACTGGTTTAGAAACCACTCCCCTTCATGGCTGATGTCCCTGAAGAGGGATCCTTACTTCTCCTTCATTCCATGTCCTCCTGGAGGGCAGCAATATTCAGAATACCCTCTGCCCTCCTCAGGGCTCTCCCAGAACCTGTCTGAGGATCCTGCATCTCCATTGAGTCCTGCCCGAGTCCATGAACTCTCTAAAAGCTTCTTCCAAAACAGTTCACTTGCTCCTCTGGGAAGGAGCCCACCTGAGGCTTCATGACCCAATTCCTCTTCTCTTTACAACAGCAGCAGTTACAGAAAACTGATTGGTAACTGCTACTGTCAGGTGTGCTAAGGTGACAGAACTGAGCTGAGATGGAGGGTAGGCTGACTTCAGTCTCCTAGATTTCAGAGGCTAATTCTGAATGACTCAAATTTAACTTAATCCCAGAGAAAGCTGAAATCAATAGATGTTTAAGTTATGGCACATAAGGAGATTTTTGTGCATGTGGTCAGTCAGATAAACATAAACAAGCACTCAAGTACTGCTGTGATCCTGAGATTGGTAAGGGCACAGTTAAACTATCAGTGTCCAAAACAAGAGCAGTTAAATTACTTATAAATATAGTTAATATTCCACAGCCTTTGAACAATAGGTTATAAAAGGAGTTGAGAAGTGCCCAGAAAAAAAACCCAAAAAAAACCCCCCAAAACCAAAAAACACCCAAAAACCAAACACAACAAACAAACAACAACAAAGGGGAATTGAAATCCCAATTCCTTTCATCCCACACAGCTTCAATATTTGACTGGAAACCTATTCCATCCTTCCAGTGAGGCTGGCCTCCTGTATTAAAGGGACCAGAAGATCTACTTGTCCACAAAAAGAGAGAAACAGAGACTGAGAATACACAAAAGAAAACCAGTAATAATGACACCAAAGCTATTTAAGCAGAGGGGAGAAGAAAGGAGTCCTGTTTCTGCAGCTGTTTATGAATTTTCCATTTATGAATAATTGGGTAACATGCAAACAATGTCAGGTTCTTAAACAGCTTCAGAAGAAGAGAGAGAGGAAACAGCTTTCCATTACACCTTCCTCCATACTGTCTCTGTAAGCAGACCTTATTGTGCCTTCCCCATGGGATCATGTAATTTTTCATCTGTTTATCTACTATCTCTTTTTCTTTCATAATAACAAGAATTATGCTTCCAGAAATCGTAAAAGAACAAGATTCTAATAGCATAATAGGCTGTGGAAGAAGAGTTGAAAGATGGTATAGCGCACCTGCGTCACGTTCACATGTGCTAAAACTAAAACACAGCTGGTCGGTTTAATTTTAGGTCTACTAGCCTTGGCAACATCCCTTTTATCTGCAGTGCCTAATTATAAAGCCCTGAGTGCCAATACTGCTAACTGCTTCAGCACTGAATGCTGTTGTTTGCTCTATCCCTGAAATGCATCCAGTAGTCTGGCCTTACTTGGCACAATATTCCAGTTCTCTGCTCTTTGATTACGTAATGTGTAAGCAGCTCATTCTTCAGTAACATCTAAAGAATCTAGACTGTAGGAAGTATTTTTAATTGAGTTCAATGCAACTCAGAACTGAGGAAGACACAGGAAATGATGGGACATATATGAAATACAAAGAATTACAGTGTGAATGGTCATTTCTAGCAATTCCATCTATAACTAACAAGTGGTAAAAAACATTCAGGTGATATCTAGCTTACTCAGCCTTTTTCATGTTGTTCTCAAAAGTGATATTGCACAAAAATATCCAAAAGGACAGCAGACTTTGCAAACAGAAAAAAAAAAAAAAAAGGTTTTGCAGACACTTCGCTTACAATTTTCTCAGGACAGTGAGATGTAAAGATCACAAAAACACTAGATTCACTTCTAAAACATCACTGGCAAAAGGTTTTGTTTCTTTTTAACTTATAGTCTGTAAAAAGTAATTTTGTAAATATTTGTAATAAAAGGGAAAACACCAATAGAAACTTCTATTCACAACTTTTAAATTCTGGAGGCCTCATTCAAAGGACCCTACCAGCCCTGTAGGTTTTAGTACCAGCTGAACACTTTTAGTGTTACTGACTTCACAAACTGCTTCTAAAGACATAACTAACTTTCTTCTCCAAAGAAGTTTCTCCTAAATATCCTCAAAACCAACTCATTTTCTTTCCAAACTTTTCTTACAACTCTGTTACCTTTTAGCATATTGGACAAAACACTACCAATCAGGCCCACTGGTAATACCAGTCACATTTTTTAATTGTTCATTTCTGCCAGTCTGTTTATATGCATCTTTCAGCCTTTGTTTTATATTTGAAAGCTAATTTCTTGTAGCAGGGACAAATGCCATGTTATATTAATACTATAAACTCTACACTAACCCTCATAACAATGAAAGGAGAAATTGTAAAAATTAATGACAATGCTAGGTGATAAAATCTTACTCCATCCTGGGAAAAAGGTGAAAGAATTAATTCAATGTCATTGTGTCTGCATATAGAAAACAATTAGGAAGAAACATACAAAATATGGTCAGGCATTGTCTGATGCTATTAGTTTGATTTCTTTTTCCTGTAAGTCTACATGAAGGAGACATGTAAGTTTCTTCAGACAATCATCTGAAGATAGGAGCTTTAACAGGAATGCATTTAGAAGCCACTAACTCTCTCTCAGCAATTGCCCCTTCTTTGCATGGAATTCATTACCACTGAAGTCAAACTCAATTACAGTACATTCAGATTTCCCAAAATCCCAGTGCTTCACTGATTTCTCAGCTACAACAGCATAACTGCCCACGCTTCAGTGAAGTAGTATACTCAGCTGGCCTTTTAGAGGAGGGTAGTTCTACTGTATCACCAGCAGTGTTAGCACTGAATCCTGACTTTCTTGATTTTATTTTTCAACTTCAGCTCAAAGTTAAGCCTATCTTTGATGGTTAAAGCTTCAGTGAACCCTTTGCTGATGAAAAAGAATTTCAGTGAGTTTCACAAGGGAGTTCTGAAGGGCCTGCTCAGGTTTTCTTAAGACACAGAATGGCATCTTTGTAAACATTTTGAATCCTTGCACATCACTTCTGACTATAAGGCAGACAAAGCAAAAATAAACAGCTGCTCATTACAAGTACAGTTTCATCATACTAATATAAGCTGAAACTATTAAGCAGTCTTCTTTTTATTTTCAAGGCACACGTGAAAAAGATTGCATGTCAAAGTACCAAAAAGCTTTGAAATTGAAATGTTTCTTTCAGTGGTAAAATAAGTATTGATCCATCAAAATGACAAACACTTGAGAAGGATTTGGCTGCTCTATATTTCATAGAGCAAGGTTATTTTGAAGAAACTTTGTTCACCAATGAGGTTGAGACTGCAAGGTTATCACACTAAGGAGAAAACAGAACAATACAAAGATATTAAATATAAATTAGTTTAGCTGGTGATGGAACATTATAATGAATCTTAGATTAAATTGATTTGAATGTCTAAGAAAGTGGAAGCTCTTACTGACCCTTTTCCTGCCACTGAAGAAGTTTCAGTATGATATTAACCTTCTTTTCCTCTACACTGTGGTATGTTCATACTGTAGCTTAGTGAGGATGTAAAGGCTGAAGTTTCACCATGTAGTCTGAGTTAAATTAGGAACTCCCTTCTGCTGACAGTGGGGAGTCCTACTTCCCTCACACATATCTTCCTCCCCACTTTTTGATGCACATTTCTGGCAGTTACCTGGGAGAGAGCTAACTCTGGGACCTAAGTCACATAGGAGGCAAGTTCATTAAAACAATAATATATATATTTATATAATTATAATTTT
>JANHGN010013243.1:0-15720 GCA_024605025.1 Megaceryle maxima
GGTGGCTGGGGACAAGGGATGGAGGGTCTAGACTGACACAAGTGACATGAAACAGCATTCAGATTAAAAAAACAAACGTCCACAAGAAGCCATCTGGAAGTATGTGAATCCATGTTCACCATCTGATAAAATGCAAATATATTAATGGGAATCTGAAGCACCAAATATACCAACATACCAATAAACTACCTCAGCATTCTTACACTGGAATTTGGCAAGTTTCCTTAATCTCAATACTACCTTGAAATAATGTTAATAAAATTAATTGCAGAAGTTCTAAAACCATTTAAAAGAAAGAAGTAGCGCTGTTATACTGTTTTCTGAACAAGTAAAGACCAGAACTGAGCTCATATTTTAATTGTTCTTAAACTGAAATCGTAAATGTTCAATTCTTCTGTCTACTGAGTACAAGAATACAGCCTTCTAACATAAATTACATGGTTATATCAATTTCTTCTCCAGCTCAGTAGTTCTCAAGCTTAACCAGATATGCACATACAAAATCCAAGAGTACCTGACAGGGTATTCTCATGACTTTTATAAACTAGGTGAAATTTCCTGACTGCAGCACAGGCATGGGCTGGACATCCAGGCATCGAGAAATACTGCATTAAAGATGAAATACAGCAGGGATAGCTTTATAGCTTTCCCCTCTTTATTCAGTGGATATGAGCATTTCTGAACTACCACATTCCATTCGAAATGTGGTGTTTCAGCGTTTTATTTTTAATTCTTAAGTCCTGTGCCAATTTCTGCTCTTCTCCTGCACAGAGCTAGTGTTACCTCTGCCAGTACAAATCAGTTGAGGTATCAAAGCCCATCATTTTTCCTAGGATGTTACAGTGTAAGATTTGGTTCTTAGAGAGATGAGTAGCAGGCATTAGTTACTGTAAAAACACATTTCTGGGCAACTAAGAACATGTTACTTGGAAACCTGGTCTGGATGAGAATCCTGTCACAATACACACAGACTTTGAACACTTTGACAGTATTCTACAAGTTAGTGAATTCTTCATGAGGTATTAGTGTTGTGCAAGCAGAGCATTTTGGGATGACTTGCAGGAGGACAATACTGTCTTCCACTCAGATTCTCTAGAGAAGTTTAGCAAGATCTGCAAATTTTTTTATCAGTAATTACTGTGTAATTTCACTGAAGTTTACTTATTCAGGAGGAGGCTGGCACTGAAGCTTCGCAGTCAGAGAGGAAAGCCCATGCAGCATTACAACTGCTCTAGCTCTCACCAGCTTCTATGCAACTGAGACTGAATCCACTTTAAAAGTAGGCGAAGGACGTGACATAAATATTGTCTAAGGCACAAAGAACCAGTCAGAAACTCTGGTTCTAATTTTGCTCTGGATTAAGCACATAAAGAGAATCTTAATCTAAAACCATCTTTAATTCTACTGGATAAGAACCACTTGTATGGCTTTTGTAAAGCATTAACTCATCCAATAAACCCTGACATTTCAATCCTTGGTGATTAAATAGCAACACACAAAAAGGAAATATCTTGACTTTCAATAACATATGGCTTCAATAAAATTAAGAGTGATTAAAAATTTTTTTGCATGATAAAAAAAAGTAAAAAAAACAAAAAAAAAAAAAAAAAAAAAAAAAAAAAAAAAAAAAAAAGAGTGTAGGAAATTCTTTCTTGCCTGTTTTTCTCTATCTTGGCAGAAGGCTGAAGGGTTTGTAACATACTTTTTTAAACCAAAAGAATAATCTAAACAGGAAATGGAGAGGTGGAAATTGTACTCTGATCTGTTTCAATCAATGTGTTCCTTTCCCCCCAGATGAAACTCTTAGGTCTTGATGTCATTTTTGGGGTAGTATTTTCACCAAGAAATATCTAGAGGTGTGATTTAAAGATTAATTCCCTTTCTATTGTGACAGATTAATTCAATGCTGTCCCTATGCCTTTCAATAGAGGCATATTGGATTGATATTGTCAAGTCACTAATTCTCTCTACTGAAGTGTATGTTCATAGCCTACTTGCTCATCTTTCTCCTGCTTCTGTCCCGCTCTTCGCCCTGCTGCATCTCCTGCTTTCTTTCTGCTCTGTATCATCTTCTTAGACAAGATGTCACACAGACAGCAGTACTCATTGCTGAGTTTAGCACTGAAAGATGCAAGTGGCAGCTCAATTATAACTTTTGGTAGCTTTGAAAAAGCAGCTTATGTGTACTCTGAAAACAGAATACTAGAGATCTTTAAGGACACAACTTTGTCTCCATATTAGATCTGGAAAGCACAAAAGTACACCTACAAAGTTGTTAAGACAAGTTACATTACAACATTATTTCCTAAATCTGACAATGAGACTTCTGTCCAATTTTCCAACCTCAATCAAAACCAAACAATTATGTGATTTCCTTTATTAAACACTTTTACCTGACAAAAATATATACAAATTCACCTTTCAGCTTTTCAGACTCTTAGAAGACTTCAAAAGTTCCTGTATTTGGTTGTTTGGCTATAGCACTTTCCTGTAGTGCAGTTAACTTCAAACAGGATATTTCAAATAGAAGCTCTTCTTACTTGTGCAAATGCTTCTTCCCACTATACAAGGTGTGTAATCTTAGCCGTGCATTCCCACACAATTATACAAGTCTGTGGTGTGCCATGGTTGTCCTGGTGTTGGCTGTGTTAGTAGCTCCTACGGTGCTGTATTTTGGATTTGTGACCAGAGCAGTGTTGGTAACCCAGGGTCATGTTGGTTATTGCTGAGCAGCAGTTGCATACTGCTGAGGGCTGTTCTGTTCCCCTCCCTGCCCAGCCAGCGAGCAGGCCTGGGGTGCACAGAGAGCTGGGAGGGGACCCAGCCAGCACAGCTGACCCCAACTGACCAAAGGGAAATTCCAGACCATATGATGTCATGCTCAGCATATATAGCTGGGGGAAGAAGAAGGAAAGCGGGGGAGGGACATTCAGAGCAATGGTGTTTGTCTTTCCAAGCCACTGTCATGCATGATGGAGCCCTGCTTTCCTGGAGATGGCTAAAAACCAGCCTGCCCATGGGGAGCAGCAAATGAATTCCTTGTTTGACTTTGATTGCATGTGTGACTTTTGCTTTACCTATTAAATTCTCTTTATCTTAACCCATGAGTTTTAGCACTTTTACCTTCAATTCTCTCCTTTTCCCACTGGGGGAGAGTGAGCGAGCAGCTGCGTGGGGCTGAGCTGCCCACTGGGGTTAAACCATAACAATAACTTTAAAAGCCTGTACATGTAAATGCAAAGCTTTCCTTGAGATAGCTGGAAGTTTCATATGCAATTTTCAGTATACATGTTTTTGCATATAGCGAAATCTAGGTTTTAATTATTTTAGGTCCACAGAAGGCCTTACAAATATGAAACAAATGAAAATTGAACATAAAATGCAATACAGCCCTGAAAAGGGCCTACACTATTCATGCCTCATGTTTTTGATCTCAATACCCAAATATACACAAGAATATCAGAGCCCATTCTCAAAAGAAAAAAAAAAAAAACCAACAAAGTTCTTGCCCATTACAACTGTGAAGCAGCACACAAGGACAAAATTGAACCGCAGCTCACAGAGTGAGGTCAGTTAAAGCAGCTGTAAGACATCTGAACAGCACCACATCTTAGTGGGACACATGAGATTCTGGGTTTACTGCTCCTCCAGATTCCTCCTACTGAAGTCAAATGTAGGAAAACAGTCTACCTATGCACATCCCACAGCTCAAGCATTCAGCTTGTTAGCTTTACAGTTCTCTGCACTGCTTTTTTAAAGTTTGGGCAACCAAAGTATGACAAAGTGGGAATGGTAGTCAAGGACTGCATCTTCTAACACCCTTGTCAGCCCTGGAAGATAGGCTTCACTTGCAGACATTTTCCCAAACCCCGACAGGACAATTAGCTACTGAAAACTATCATAAGCATGCTAATTACCTTGACTGTTAACCTAGATTCCTTGTCATCGACCTGACCACAACTTTTACTTAAGAATAATCAGAATATTATAAAACACCAGCTCTTCCCAACATCATTTGTATCTCGAATATGGATGACAAAAAGAATATGAAAACAAAAGATAGTGACAAATAAAATGACACTTTTCTTCCCTGGTGAGTCAAGTGACTAACCAGAAATTGGATGTGAAGAAATATCACAGCAGGTAACACCAAGATCATGGGCTTTTTCATTATACAGGCATCTCATTTTGTCATCCCAAATGGTTAAATCACCACATGACGATCCAGTGACAAAGAAATTTCCATTGGGAGAAAATGCACAGGCCACCAAAGAACCATCTTTAACATTCCCAGATCTGAAAAGCAAGAGTACAGAAGATTTGAGTTTGGAATAAGTAACATTCTGAAGAAGTGATCTCTAAAATGCAATCTCATACAATAAGCCAAACTCATCTAAGTTTTACACTTTGGAACTTGGTAACAGAAGGCAGAGAACCTCACAGCAGCTTCGGAAGAGAGATGCAAAATCAGCACAGCTGCAGGCACCAGGACGTGCTCTTTGGCTGCAGGAGGAAAAAAATGTGAGATGGCACCCCAAGGCACTAATTTTAACTCAGCAATAAAATAATTTCCAAGCTAAAGACAATCTGCACAGGCTTTCCATTTGAAAGGCACAATGCACTGTTAAAATACCATGGCAGGATAAATTATAAAAGTCACAGACAAATACACAACTATAACAACATAGATTTACATGTACACAAACGGGGGAAAAAAAATACTCCCACAATTTCTCTGTTCTGTTTTTAAAGACAAAGCAGAACACCTACTAACCCAAATGATAAGCTGTAGCTGCATAGTATGCTTTGTGATTTATGACATAGGGTTAATTTTTGGACTACTCATACACAAGAGCAAGCAATGTGAAAAATAATGATTTCTGTATTTTAACCAAGTCAGCCAAAGCACTTTGTAAAGCTGACCTTAAAAGAAAAGTACCAGCAGATACGGAAGTGTGGTCAATCCTCAGGATGGCAGTGGGGTCAACCTAACATCCTTTAGGTTATCTGGTAGTAATCTAACATCAATTGAAATGGACACCAGATCCAGCCCAGCACACACAGCTGAATCTTTAAGTGCAGGAAAAGTAAGGAACCATAAGCAACAGTCAGTCATACTGCAAGAACTATGCAAGAAATACCAGCCTTATTTACTCTGTGATTGTATTTTGTAGAACAGCTGCTCAGTCTCTTTTCTGAGAGAAATGTTATTTACTGCCAGAGGTATCAAACTTAACACCACAGATGACAAGTCAATAAATTTTCCTGAGAGTCTCTCTAATCAGGCCCAGGACCTTCAGAACAGCACTGGCTCCCTTAACTCTATCATTAAGAATATTATCAAATACACTGCTTCCCATTTTTCTATGTACAGTTCTTTTTCCTTAGTGCAGCTTTTAAAATTTTCCTTCTTTCACAAAAAAGCTACAGATTCTGCTCTGAAATTTAACAGCAAAATAAACAGTATTATAGATGGTCAGAGTACACACTTAAGACTTTCAGGCTGGGTATCAGCAGGTAACTAGAAAAGAGGAAACAGAGAACACTTTAAGAAATATCTTAATTTGCTTTCATGTCACTCACACCCATCACAGAGGTGACTGAAATAGCCATCTTACTCAACAATTTGAACAGTGATCTACAACAGTTGAGCTGATAAGGAGTAACTGGCTACCTCTGTTGCCATTGCCATCCACAGATTCAGTCAAGTGTCATAACAGTGCGGTAAAAGGTGTTCTCTTTCTTTAGCATCAACACAATCAGCTGTTGCAAAAGTAATATAGGACCACAGACTGATATTAAATGGTTAACTAAGTACCTTCATAATTTCTAAGTAATATTGATCTTAGCATTAGGAAAATGGGACACATACACTTTCCTATCTGCAACCAGAAGTGACAATAATAATTAAAAAATTTAATCAGATGAAAATACATTTACATACACGTCCCAAAATATATACAGTTAAAGTTAAGCTGACTATTGTTGGCATGTTAACACTTTGAAATCAAGTTTTAAAAGTGAAGTGAAGGGGACAGGATTGGAATGTTCAAGTTTGTTCTTGTTTCTTTAGAATGGAAACATTAAACTAAGGTAATTTCTCCTTAAAATAACAATATCGTTTCTACATCGTCATTATACATCCACCATTCAACTAGGAGGAAGTTAAGGATGGAGGTCTGAAACATGCACCATTGCATATATTAATGGCATATACTTGCAAAACATGATTTTTAAATATTTCTGTGGTCTTCACTGTCAGCAACAAATATTCTGAATTAAAAAGAACGAACCTCTTCACTAGTAATACCTCAAAATAGATAAACCCTTAAGACTTCAGAATACTAAATATTGAAATTAACAGTTTTTCTTAAACAAAGAAACTATATGTAACTGATTCAAAGGTGAGAGTTTCCAAGCCCCCTTGCTTTCTATCACTCCTCAGCCAAGTGGAAGGCCGGGTGCGGCTGGGCAGGGACTCAGAGACAAACGGTGTCTAACAGCGCACTGTTATTCAGCAGGGATCCTTTCTTGCAGCGCTGGGCGCACAGGGGATCACTCCTCCCAGTGTGTGTGCTGATGCCAGCTGGGTACGTAGTTTAGGTGCAGGCAAAACATACATATTGAGTATATTTCCTGGAAAGGGCAGTCTTGTGCTAATGGATTCCTGGAACTCATTTACATAGTCCAAGCATGAGTAATAAAATTAGGGTTAGGGTCTCTTCTCCCTCCAGCAGTCTTTCCAGACCTCTGGTGGTCATTTACTTCATTTTCCCTTCTTCATCACTGTGTTATTTTGGTGACCTAGAGCCTAAAATTCTTATTCTTGATGAAAAAACAGTTCTTGTCTGTTCAGCATGCTCAGGTGTCTCGAGACGTCCTGTTGTCCTGTTCCTGGAGATAACCACTATCTACAAGGCTATAAATTTCACAGTATGCCTGTACTATACGACTACCCATTCATTGCTGTTGCTTGTTTAAGATTAGTGAAACTCCACCAGACATCCTGTCTCCTGCCTCCATAATCAATACCTCTTTCTTCTCTAAAAAAACCCCGAGCTGTTCCAGTGTTTCTGTATGCATTCCAAACAACATGGCGGCAAGAACCGCTTAGAATTCTGTTTATGGACAGGTTCCCAGATTTATGTGATTCCAGATAACTATAATCAATCATTTTGAAAATTTTTACAGTTCCCATCTGTATCACTGCTGTGGAAGGCAAAGGTCACAAAAGCACACAAGGGATAACCAAAACTAACAGGTTTGGCTTTCAGAAACAGCCACTCCCTCATTCTGAGTGAAACATCTCATCAATTCTCTCAAATTCTTCTTTCCTAACTTCAGAGTGATGCTGTGTAACTGATACTCTAAAACCTAAATAATGTCTTGCCTAAGTACACATTACAACAAGTGGCCTGAGGACTTCACTGACATGTAGGGAGATGCAGAGGAGGACTTTGAAGACTGTACAGTTCCTGCCTTTAACTATGCAACATGACTAAAAATGCTAGCCTGCTTTGTTTCAAACATTTCTTGGAAACCCTTGTGAAATGTTGACTGTCATACTTAACTCACTCTGATCCAATACTCCTTTCCATCACTGTAATGGCTTAAGCTGTGTTTACTGGATATGTCAATAGTTTCCAAACTCTTTGATGACTGTGATGGCTTCTAAGACCTTCCTGGACTCCAGATAGCCTTGTAATTAAAAACCTAATTAAAAGCCACTACGTCTAAGGCAAGATATGGCACACAGCAGAGTCAGGCTCCTGTAACTAACTGTATATTATGCATTGTAGTTTGTTGACCCACTGTTTAGAAGCCAGATGCATGCAGTGTACAATGCAAACTGAGTTCATGTTAAATCAATGAAAACACTTCTGGGAATTTAAAAAAATCCTGGATTTAGATGAAAGATAACTTAGTAAAAATTAAAGCTTCTTGAGTTTACATTGTTTAACTTAAAGAATAAAGACTCGGCACTTCCCCCTCTCCTGTTGATACTCTTTTGGTCTTCTAAATCCTATTCCTGTTTCCTCATGCTATGAGTCAGTGGTGTAAGTCTGCGAGTCTTGTACACAGTACAGCACACTACTTAACATTATATTCCTGTCATAATAAACAAAGCTGTCAAGAAATATCTGTCACTCACCTGTACAGCTTCCATGACTGTGTGTTCCAAAGAGCTATGCTCCCATCCGCTGCCCCTGACACCAGGGATGTGGAGTCGGGAGAAAATCGGCAGACTCGAACTGGACTGCTGCTGGGCTGCTCCAGCACTGCCAGCATCCGACCATCGCCAGTGTCCCACACCATGGTAGTGCCGTCCGTTGAACATGAAGCTAAAATGTGTCCTGATGGAGAGAAGCAGCAGCAGTGGACAGCGTATGTGTGACCTTTCAAAGGCGAGTATGGAAGCTCAGAAAAGTTGTTTAAAGAATAAATGCGAATTGTTTTGTCCAAGGAACAAGTAGCCAAGCACGACGATGAGAAAGCACAGTAGTTGACATCATCACTATGATCTGCTAAAGTGTGAATTAGTGTTGCCATTTTATATACTTGAACACAAACACCTGAAAAAAAAAGTTTCACAGTTAGACTTATCTCTCCTATTTCATAAATGAAACTTACTACTGTAACAAGACACATTCTCCAGGAAAAAAATAACAAATTCATTCGCAGAGGCAGATTGTTCATCTAAGCATTGTTTTATCTTCAACTGAAATCAGAGATCAATCAGATAAATGAGATAAGGGATTTATCGCTTGGTTAGAATTAACATATCTGAATTTTTAATGTCATCTGGCAATTTTGCAGCACAACATGCAAGATGGTAGACAAGCTACTTTATCTTAGAGCAGTGGCAAACCAAGTTATTCCAGTTATTTAATTTATGCTAAGAGGTTCGCAGTTCAAATTTGTTACTGTTTGCATATAGACTCAACACAATGGAATAAACAGGCACTGTAGAAGACAATCAAAGCATTATCTGGGGTTGCCCCAGGAATAGAGAATCACAAAACAGTTTGGGTTGAAAGGAACCTTAAATATCATCCACTTCCAACTCCCCTGCCATGGGCCAGGTGTCCCTACACCTCCCACTAGGCCAGGTTGCTCAGAGCCCCGTCCAACCTGGCCTTGAACACTTCCAGGGATGGTGCATGCACCACTTCTCTGTTCCAGTGTCCCAGCCACTCACACACAATTTGTCTGCCCTCTTTCAGCTTAAAACCACTGCCCCTTGTTCTGTCACTGCAGGCCCTGCTCAAAAGTCCCTCCCCATCTTTCTGACAGGCCCCTTGAAGCCCTGAAAGGCCCCCACAGGGTCTCCCTGGAGCCTTCTCCTCTGCAGGCTGAACCCCCCCAGCTCTCCCAGCCTGGCTCCCAGCAGAGGGGTTCCAGCCCTCCCAGCATTGCTGGGGCTCCTCTGGCCCCGCTCCACCAGGTACCAGTCTCTGCTGTGCTGAGGACTCCAGAGCTGGCCCCCGCACTGTGTGTGTATGTTGGGGGTTCAGCTTCATTCTGAACAAGTTCAGAGCTAAGAGGAAGCCACAAATAGGCATGATTTTATATATAGATACACATACTTGTTTTCAAATAAATATATATATGTGGATATATAAATATGTATATGCATAAATGTATGTATACACAGACACATATGTACACATACAGACACAAAGGTATATATAAGGGCAAAGTAAATGTTCCCTTCAGACAGCATATGACATGCTGATTTAAAGATCAGATCTTTGGACACTCTGTTTTAGATTCTCCCATTTTTATTGCTATTCTCCTTAAAACCATTAAACAGATTAAGTAATGTCAACAAAACTCTTATCTGTAGAAAGAAATCAACATACTTCAACTATGGGGAACTGTCAGGCAGAACTGTCCATGTGGAAAGATGAGGCTGAAAAAGGCACCTTAATCTCATTGTTATGGCATTTTCGGGAGCTCACTGCAGAAAACCAAACCCAGGAAGGAGAGATTTCAGCATCAATAGTTCAAACCACCTGAGGGAGCAGAGAGAACCTGGACCGCTTGTCACCAGAGAGACGTTTAGCACGACAGTTACCTTCTCTAGCAAACAATTTTCTCTTAACCCGCCAGCCACCAGCAGCTGCTCACAGAAAGAGCTACAGAAACCCCAGGCACCTCAGAGAACCCTCCCTGTTGTCATCGCCCACAGTCTACCACCATCTAACGTCGCTGCTTCGGAGAAGCGCAGGGAAGAGGCTCCCAAGGGCGGCCAGTACCTCACCCGGTCTCCAGAGTGGCTTCCAGGTAAACACTCGGCAAAGGCCCCGCCTCCGCGTCCCGGCGCGGCGCGGAAGGGACCGCAGCCCTTCCGCAGCGGCAGCCGCGGGAGCTGAGGGGGCGGTGCTGAGGGGGCGGCGCTGAGGGGCGAGGCCGGCTGTAGGTACCCGGGCTCGCCGGGTGCCGACTGCTGTTCTCGGGCGCGGCCCTGCGAACGGACCCGCCTGCGAACGGACACGCCACGGCCACAGGCACGGCCTCCTCACCTGCCGCGCAGGCGCGAGGCTCCCGCCGCAGTATGTCCTGGGCGGGCTGCCCTTGCGCCGGGCGGGCTGCATCACGGGCCGCGGCCGGGGGAACGGGGCGCTGCTGCCTCAACCGACTCCTCATCGCTCTGCCCTTCGCCGCCCTGAGGCGAGGTCGCCGTGGAGGTGGCGTGTGCCCCCCTGCGCTTGTCCCAGCCCGCCCCACTTCTCAGATTCGGTGGCCTGGCTCCAAGTACCACCCGCAACCGCTCTGTGCGACGGGTCGTCGTGTCGCTGTGTGCCAGGGGCCGCTTCGCGGGGCGGCGGTAGCAGTGCTGAGAGCAGCAGGCCGAGAGCAGGGAAGGGGCGGGGCGGGAGGGGAAGGCGGGAAGGGAGCTTGCGACGACGGCCTCGGCGCAGAGGATTCCAGGAGGGATTGCCGAATTGTATCAACTCGGTCACAACTGGGCCACAGGCATCAACTCCCCGTACGTCGGCGAGCGGCGGCTGTGTGTGCCGAGGCGGCGGGGCTGCGGAACAGAAGATCCCAGCTGCCCCGGTGCAGCTGGGCTGCCCCGGTGCAGCTGGGCTGCCCCGGTGCAGCTGGGCTGCCCCGCTTCCGGCCCAACCCGTGAAGGACGGGTGCGGGCGCAAGAGAACCAAGTGCAAGAGCCAGGCTGCTCAACTCCTGCAGAATACATGACCTAACATGACACCCACTCTTTCTGAGGAAAACAAAGCCACTTCTTCGCAGTCATGCTTTGCCCAGGAAACATCCCCTTTTATGTAAATGTCCTACCTTCTCTGTTCGAATCTGCATGATCTTGCATTCTCTTCCACAGAACATGTTATCCGAGTGCATCCTGCTGGATGCACTGGCTCGTGACTGCCCAGTAACTATTCCGAACCCCTGGTGGTGGCCAGTATTCAGCCTATGGCATAGGTGCTGCATTGACTGAGCAAGCCCTAAGGTTCTATGTTACTAAGCAAAGCACCTCCTGTCCTTCAAAGAGCTTTGTATCCAAGAGACTTCTTTACTCGAGGAGGGTGGACAGTTGATCGTGAAAACCACAACACTTAATGATCAATATACTTAAAAGACTGTTCCCTAGTATTTTATAGATGGGAAACTTGAAATTACTTGCTAATTAAGACATTGTGAATCAGTAGCACACCCAGAGATTTAGCTACTTACTATCAGTTCTAGGAATGATGGTTAGTTTGGTCAATACAAGCAACAGAAATTTGTGGAGTAAAAGATAACACATTTTTTTTCTGAATGTACATACTAGCTATCAAAGTTCCTGGTTAACTTTGAAGTTCTAAGCCAAAGGTAGTTTGAAAAGTTACATAATCGAAGGGTGTAACTGCGCAATCCTGGTTTCAGTCTTTAGCCCTCAGTCTGCAGGCACTTTTGGTAAACCCAAGACATCTTGGAATGATGCGAGTTTATTTAATAAAGTCCCTATGGGCACATGTTCAGCGTATGTCAAATGACTGTCCTCAGATGTCTCTGCCCATTCACAGTTACCAGCGTGTCTCCAACCTTCCAACTGCATTAGGAAACTACAGAAATCATATAAAAAAAAAAAAAAAAAAAAAGCTTTAGATGTCTTTTTGAAGATACATATTTTGTATGTGAAAACTACAGCTTCTGATTTTCAGCTGCTTTCATATTATCCAATTTTTTTCAGAGATTTCGAGAGACAAAAGAACCCACACTCACAACCAGAACACTCTTCACTGAGCACCATTAATGGTCCTTTAAAGAGTTTGAAAGCTTGTCAGTAAATTCTCTAAACTAAGACCAGCATATTTCATTCAGAAAGGAAGAGAGCAGAGTGGAAAACTTTTCCTATAAAAAAACAGACAGAAACCACCAACGGGAGAGAAATTTGGCAAAGAGAAAAAGTTAAAACACATTTTTCTAGTGGTTAAATTCTGTGGAGATACACGATGGCTTGCATGGGATTCAAGCTTGCCATTCAAATATAGCCATTCCCCTCAATTTAATTTTACTGAAATAGTAATGAAGACGCTGCTCGTTAGCAAAGCAACACAGCGGTAACGGCAAGTTAAGCGAGGTGATGCTTGAATCACTGGCACAGCTAGAGTAGCAGTGACTGCCCCAGCTTGCCCAGCTCTTCAGCTGAACTGGGATGTAAGTTGAAAAAATGCAATTCCACAAGTCATGTAGCTAGCAACGTTGTTCTGACTTTTCAGAAAACTAACAGTACATCTGGCACGGCAGGTAAAGCATTAACCAGAACGGGATCCGAGAAAAAAACCCGACTGTTTTACATCAAAAAAATAGCTTTCCCAATAATCTAAGCCTGCTTTGAACACTCTTGCGAGCCTACTGCCATATCTGTTTAAACCACTGATTAACCTTCACACCTCTGGCACATGTCAGCAAACCTTTTATTGAAGTCTTCTGAAAGGTGATGAAAAGGAAAGGCCATGAAAAGGAAAGGCCTGCAGCAGTCAGTAGTGGGGCTACTGTTAGAATGCAAGACTGCTTGACACCCAAATGTGAAATTTTTTTTTTTAATTTTTTTTTTATTATTCTAGGTAACATGAATTATTCTAACAGGATTCTAGAAAAGAAAAATATAATTGAACAAGTTGTTCTGGGGAGGGCAAGAAAAACAAGAAGTTTATTAAAAAACAGGCAGTTACTGTTCTTCCCAGCAGAGACAAGAAGTGTAATGGCAAGGGAAGTTATAAAATAAGGTTCTCAGACTCAATCACGGCAGGCCTAGTTTAAAAACAAAAACCAACAGGCTCCCTCCCCAAGAAAAGAAGCCCACAAACAGTACTTGTTGAGGGAGCTATAGGTATTGAGGTTCCACAATATTCATTTGCAATTCCTCTATTTTCTTCAGTCAGAGGAAAGATTTCTATGGCTAATACCCTTCTACAGACCCCCAAAACCAACAAAAACCCAAAACCTTGCATGGACATGGCTTGAAGAAGTGTTGCACGTGGCATGTGTTTACATTACCATGGGCGTTCACACTGTAATGGCAGCAAACAGGACGGGCAGAAGCAGGTCAGATCCTGGGGCAGCCCAGCGCTTACCCCAGAGGCCTTCGCTCATGTAATTTGTGCTCATTCAAACAGGCGGCCGAACTGCTCGGCAGCTGCTGCTTTTTGAATTGCCATTAAAATGCCAGGAGAATTAGATGCATCATAATACAAAATGAATGTTAAATGCAAGACTCCCAAGATAGTATTTAAAAAATTCCTGTCTACACAGGATCTGAAGTATTAAAATCGCCAAGAAAATCTGGTTTGCAAAACAGTCTTTTATTGTATCCGTGCCACACATACTAGTGAAAAATAACACTCCTAAAAAAGGAAAAGAAAAAGAATGCTACCTTTCCACAACATTTCTTTTAAATAAAGCTTCAAGTACTCTTACATTAGTACAAAAAAAATTCTGATCTATCTGCCCCAACAGGCCACCACAACACACAGTAGATAAAACACAGTGGTTACAAATGGGGTTTTTGGGTTGTTTTTTTTGTTTTGTTTTGTTTTTTTGGGTTTTTTTTTGTTTGTTTGTTTGTTTGTTTTTTGTTTGTTTGTTTGTTTTTTTGTTTTGTTTTGTTTGTTTTGTTTTTGTTTCATTTTGTTATTTCTGTGGCAAGGCAAATGGAGGGAAATGTTTCTATGAAAAAATACTGTGTGCGTAGGAAATTGTCACAATTTTATTCCACATGGATACAAATGATTATACTTGAATTTGAGGCCGTGGTGGCTCGAAATTATATAACAAAATAGAAAAATGGAAAACTAATATCCCCTACACCCTGTTTTAAAGGCAGGCACTACCAAGATTAAGGAGACTCCACAGTGTTGGTAGAGGATAATTACTGTACAACCCATATAGCTATAATTACCTTAAGACTAAAATAAAATGCTACCGTCCTCCTAAGGCATAAACAATAATGTCTGCAAACAATATGTACACATCATACATATTTAAAACAAGACTTAATATAAACAATAATGAACAGTATATACACGTTTCAATCTTTCTTCAGTCTTGAAATACAATTTAACTACACAAGTGATGCAGCAACATATATATAAATGTACTTGTAACTCTACAGTAAAGTTTAATTTTTAGTGCTTTTACAGCACATCAGTGTAAACAGTTTTACTTGGCTTTGTTTTATATTTTAAAACATTCCTTGTTGTATTTTCAAGATTTAAAGCAATTTTCTAATTCTTCCTTTTCACAGAAAACGAAGATTCTGAATGCTGTATAATCATAAATAATTCATAAAATTAAATACATTCACTAAAAAATAAACTACAAAGTAAAAAAATGAAAAATAGATATTTATTGAAAGGGAAAAGAGAACCATTTCCCCGAGTAGAGCTCTGGTGGTTGAATATTCAGTGCGTTTTGATATATTTTAAATTGCTATTGCACTATAACACCCCTTTCTTTGAAATTCTTTGGGTGTGCTTCCCTGTTCTACCTAAATTAGTTTGTTAAAACACACAAACCAATAACCAAGGGGCCATGGTTGCTGTAGGAGTGAAGCCTTTAGAACTAGTATCACAACTCTGTGATATTTTAAAGGAAAAAAACAGTCATTAGTTACACATGTGCCTTGCACTTTCATGTAAATACAGTTCACATTGCTGGTCTCATCAGTCCTCATTTAATGAAAAAGAAAAAAAAAAAAAAGAAAGAGAAAAAGAAAGAGTTCTGGTAACTTCAGCTCACTTTGAAAATCTCTGTCCATTTTTTTTCAAAATACTTCCTCATGTTGTGGCCAGCCCTGCCTATGTCAGAGTCATCTTCATTAAAGGTTTCACAGTTGTCAAAAACAAGCCTGACATCCAGCGAAAATGCTTCAAGATTAGGGTACCTGAAAGAAGAAAAAGGTGAATGACTTTTGGAACACAGAGAATCTGAGGGGAATGACAACTACATGAGAAAGAACTACATTAACATCAGTGAATTTAGAACCAGCCACAGAATATTCAATGAAGTCTCTACATGTTAATCATACCTTTAATTTTTTATTTCTAATTTAAATATTAACAAGAAAATGAACATCAGTGGATGGAATTACTTTCTCATCGTTGTATTTGTTATTTTCCTCAAAAACTCTGTAAGGTACAATTTCAAACCTCTACTGGAAAACAAGCCTTTTTTTTTTTTTTTTTTTTTTTTTTTTTTTTTTTTTGAAGC
>JANHGN010013251.1:0-71707 GCA_024605025.1 Megaceryle maxima
AGGTCTGACCAGAGCAGAGTAGAGCAGTAGAATCACCTCTCTCGATCTGCTGGCCACACTTCTTTTGATGCAGCCCAAGATGGGATTGGCCTTCTGGGCTGCAAGCATACACACACACTGGCTGCTCATGTCCATCTTTTTGTCTATCAGCACCCCCAAGTCCCTTTCTGCAGGGCTGCTTTCTATCACCTCCTCCCCCAGCCTGTATTGATAGAGGGGATTGTTCCAGCCTAGGTGTGGGACCCTGCACTTGCTCTTGTTGATCCTCCTGAGGTTCACCTGGCCCCCCCTCTCCCGCTTGTCCAGGTCCCTCTGGATAACATCCCATCCCTTTGGTGTATCAACAGCACCACTCAGCTTGGTGTCATCCGCGAACTTGCTGATGGTGCACTTGATCCCACTGTCTATGTCATTGATAAAAATGTAAAACAAGACAGGCCCCAGTACGGACCCCTGAGGGACAGCACTTGTCCCTGCTCTCCATCTGGACTTGGAGCCATTGACCACTACCTATGAAAGTTTATGAAAGTAAGAGGCCTAGTAGAAAGAGAGAAACCCATGTTTATAATTAATCAGGTATTAGAAAAATTTGCTCGGAAGCAAGTGGATGCAAAGACTCAAAATGCAAGGCAAAAAGCATCCGGCAGAGCTTTCACCTTTCCAGACACCAAAGTCAATCAGCCATAAGACACAAACCCACAGGAAACCAGACTTCATCAGTTCCGGCACTCACGGAAATACCTGATTTCTATAAATGGTAACATTTTCCACATAACATTTACTGCAAGCTTCTTTAGCACATCAAGCTCTGTCCCCTGCAAGGCATCTCCCTGCCCTACCCTAAACATTCAGGTGCAAGCTACCCAAATATTTTCCCTTCCAAATGTTATTTTCTTTTAAAATACATTAAATATTTCCTTTAAAAATCCACAGCTAGTGCTATTTATGTGGCTATTTGCTGGGTGGAACAAAGTTAGATGCTAAGCTGGAAATACCATAACAGCTGAGTATTTTAACTGGCAACACCCTTGTAATGACATGCCTGTGTGTCATATCAGCTATAGGCTCCGCAACCTTACAAATCTCACATCTTCCAGCTTGAAAAATTAATTCAGCAGGTTTATCTTCTATGTCTATTTCACAGACATTCTTGCATTAAAAAATATGCAAGACCATTACATAAAGTGTACGCTCACAAGTTTGATGCTTGTCAGTAACAAACTCGGGAGCCAATCAGGTAGGTCAACATGCCATCCCTCCAAAACTGGATAAAACTTTTGTGCCATGCCATAATAGAAGTGATGCTACAGTAACTTTTCTGTAAAATAAAAGCCCAAAGTGGAGGTCATCTGTTGTTTTTAACACTGACATCTTATCTCTTTCCAGATAAAATTCAATAGCTTTATTACCTGTACTGCTCCATCAATAGAGGTGTGCACTATTTACATAGATTAGCAGTGTTATACAAAGAACTCATCCTAAATAAACATGAATTGTATAATAAGGATGCTTCAATTCCTTGTGCATCTAACACTGCTGGGCTTGGGAGACTTGTTTTTCTCCCAAATTTGAAAGCAAGCGTGTAGCAATATACACAAAGCCTACGCTATGCTTTCCTTACCACAGGCACCAGATGTATTGCAAATAATGGGATTCGTTCCCAGTTTGACTATTTCCTGATAGTTTGTTGCTGCATTTTATATCTTGAACTCTGCTGAAATTTATTTTGTTGCATTTTATAAATGTAACAAGGGGGAGAGGAAGAGTGGAGAACTGAGGTAACACTGGATTCAGCAATCCAGTCAATATCAGTCTTGATTAAAAAAATATTTCTCCTGATTAAAAGCAACCCACCCATGAGAATCAAAGAGATAGAAATTTGGAAAAGTGCCAGTTCATACAATAACTCTGTTTATTTGTCTTAATAAATATTTAAGAAACATGACTTGTGGTACTTGATATAACTGAGTCTGTGGTTAAAAGGCCTCTCCCTGACATAAGCAAATACAGTCTATCCTCTTTATTTGTCTGACTTCTCTTCAACATTCAAGGCTAATCTAGTTTTAGGTCAGGAAAAGGACTGTGGTCTATCATTTTAAACAAACCATTGTAGTAAAACGTGAACAGGAAATTCCTAACTACACTGTTCAAAGAACAATGATTAGAAAAACAACGCTAGCTCACAGGGTACAAGGAGCCTACAAACTATCACAAGACAGTGTGGGTAGAAAATAAAAAAAACTAAAAAATCTAAAAAAAATAATGTATTAAGTACAGACATATAGTCACTTTGCTCATTTTTTATCCCCCCCCTCCCCACTACCCACCAGGGCCAGGGGTCCTTCAGACCTTGCCAAGGGAGAAACCTTCAGATCTGTAGGGGGAAGAGTGCAGTATATACAGCTCTGTCTGATACCTTGGAAATATCCGGCCTGCGGGAGTTAGCGCAGGCATGCCATTCATTCCACAACATATAAATGCCCTCTTTAGAGCCTCATCTAAGCAGGAGTTTCATTTGGATTTTGAGGCACAGGTCTGCCTTGTTTTTCAATAAGCTGTAAGCTATTTTTACTTAAAAAACAACAAACACCAACATTTTAAAAACTCGCCTGCTAGCATACAGACAGTATATAAAATGAGTAGAATGTGGACTCGAGGAAAATCTCCCATATTAGTATTCTAGTCATAGCATAGATTTCCCTCTCCTGAAAAAAAACTTGTTTAAAAAAAAAAAAAAAACAAAAAAAAAACAAACACAAAACAAAACCTAAAGCTTCAAAACTCCACCAAAAGTCATATATATTTAATTCTACCAGATGTAGAATCATCTTAAAACATTCAGAAATTATTTAACCAAACTGCTCTGACAGCTATTTGGAAATTACTCTTGTAAATGTCTGGACATCTGACCATGTTAACGAGCAGGAGGAGATTTATTTCCTAATTTGAGAAATCAGAGTAAAAAGGAACTATTTTAACATAATGTACTAACGTTGCATTACAAGTCTATTAATCTGCAGAACATCTCAGGAAAACAATTTCTTTTCTTTACAGGAGGCATACCCTAAAATATCTGGATACATACTAAATGTACATAAGTATGCATTTAGGTATATACATATCTGGATATGTATTAAAATCTTCATCCACTTTGAAAAATATGCTTCGGAGAACACAGATAAAAGGCCAAAGACAGAAAAGTGAACATATGATCTCCAAAGACTTGTACTTTTAAAGAATATTACTCATGGAATGAAGAATGGGGAGAAAATTTCCACAGCCAGGACACTATCCACAGTTTTTGGGATATTCCTACTGGAACCAGAGTATTGGACGTAGGGTAATTTCTTTTTTAAAGAGGACAGAAAAGCCTTTTGTAATTGTTCCATACATTCTAGATATAAAGAAAAGAAACTTACGGTTGTGATTAAGGTAAAAAACCACGACTGTCTTTATCAACTGCCTTCAGAAAGAACAAAACAAATCTCTGAAGAACAGCATGGGCAAACAGTCATATGTGCAAAACTTCAAAAACCCCAGATGTTCACATACCATACATAATTACACAAAGGAGATATTTCTGAAACTTATTACAGTTAAGTTTGAACAATAAAGTGAAGCAGCTGTATTTGAAAACCACACAACTTTTTTTAAAATTTTGAACCCCCTACATGTAAGGTGTTGGAAGAAAAAAAATATCCTCTTTCAGATATGAATTCCATAAGAATCAGGTAATGGCCAAAAAGCTTCATACAAGCCTGAAACCAGTGAAAGAGAGAAAGTCTGTAACTCAAGGATCCAAATCAAGCCCTGGTCAATAGTAATGAAAGCGTATTACTGCCTCAGAGTTGTTTGGCAAATACTGTGAAACAGAATGGAGGATGCAGCTCACTCCTCACAGGAAGATGTCCAGAGGACAAGATTAAACTACATCATCACTGTTACTGAACAGAAGCCCTGAACAGGCATGGGCAGATCTACAAGATTATTCCCAGAAGTAATTTACCTAACAGGACATTACAGCATACTCTGGTACATGAGAGTTTACTCTCTACCTGTAACAAGCTCTACTTGATTGTTCTCCTAGGTAATTTCATGGAAGGGAAGAGTTTACAAAAATGGATTATTTTCCACATTCACTGGAGTTTTATCTAATCTGTGAGATTTCCAGAACGCTGTTATAAATTTTATGAATGTTTAAAAAAAAAAAATTTTAAAAATATATATGTCTTCATCCATACAAACTGTTTGATATTTTGCCTTTTATTAAGTCATAGAAAGACATCCTATAACCTGTTTTAGCATGAGAACAGGTTTACCTCTAAGCTCAATGAAATCTTCAAGGGTTTTTTTAGTAGCCCTTCTGGGAAAACTTAAAAGGCTTTTTTCTAAGCACATGGCACACTCCTAGAAGAGAAAAAGTTGAAATATCACAATCCATGCCAAAATTTGCACAAGCTATCTGAAAATGTATTAAAAATTAAGGTAATTGCTAAATCCCTAAGATGCCTTTGAATTCCTACGAACAGATTCAGTACAAAGAAAGGAGGTTCTGAGTGACATTCACAGCCAACAATAGGAAACATTATTATGCTTTTCCCTTTTAATAGAATGTTTGCCCACAGATGCACTGACACTTCTCCAAACTTCATATAAGCACATACAGAAAACTACTAAAACAAAAAAGCTTGCAAAGCAGCTTATCCTACAATAAGAAAATAATCCCTGGAACTTTAAATACAGTATCTTCATAGTACTATCAAATCAGAATTGATTAGTCAGCCTGATCATAAACTTCTTGACATTTTACTCCAAAAAAGCATTCTAATGGGGAAAGGTTGTGGGTTTTTTGGGTTTGGGTTTTTTTTGGTTTTTTGGGTGGTTTGTGTTTTTGTTTGGGGTTTGGGTTTTTTTGGGGTTTTTTGTTTGTTTGTTTGTTTGTTTGTTTTGGAAGTAGAAAATAAAAGGTTTATTTCACAATGTCTTGGGGAAAAAAAAAAATATCCCAACCTACCACTTTAGTGCTGCTCAAGACAAGCATGCAGAGTTCAGCAGATAATTTTCCCCCCCCCAATATTACCATCTTCCTGAATAGAAGGCACTTAAACCAACACACTTCAAGAATGGCAACCATGCTCCACACTGCAGATCAATTCAAAGAGACTTAGCTGGAACTAGCCATTCATTAAGATCAAAGAAAATGCTTCTTAAATTCAGTGCATTACACAGTGCTGGAAGAAATCAAGAAGTTTAGCTGAAGCAGCACACAAGACCCTCCAAGTGCAGAGAACTATGAAATACAAACAACACAAAAGGAAGGATCAGGCCAAGCCCTAGGATCTCTTGTTCCATCTCTCTGCATGCTCCCCTTGACCAAGGCAAAAGGCTTAAGGAACATGTTATTTCTTGGACTCCTATGTAAGTATGTTGTAGCTACTTTTGATTAACTGGAGAGTCACTTCTTTCTGAAGTCCTCAAAATAAACAAGTACATTAAAATACTGGGCCATGTGTGCATTAGGCTGCAGGTTGAGAACTGAGTGAAATCAATAAGAAGTTTTCACAACAGATCTTTCACTTGGTAACATGAGATTTATTCCCAAAGTTCCCCTGGAGCCAACACAAATTTATGGCTAACCAGCCCAGATGCAAAATACAGCCAGTCCAAAAATACCCAACATTTTTAATTAAAAAGCTTTTGCTTTCCTTTTGGAAAAAATAATGTTTAAAGCTTCTGTGAAACACGGAGATTTAGTCAAAATGATGTCTTCTGACATACAGACAAGGCAGAAGCATCAAAATCGAGAAGGAGGCTACAATGGATTATCAAAGTACTTCTAAAAGAATAACTCACTCTCTGAAGCATTATCAAACAAAGAAGCTGGAAGCTCATGCGTGTAGGTGTATTTAAGGAAGGACTGTATTTGATTACTCAAGAGGAGTCTCAAGACATGAGATAAATTAGACCATCATTTCAAAGGGCAGCATTTTTAACCAGCCCTCTGCAAGCTGGTATTGGTAAACATCTTTCTAAACAAATAATTCTATAATCTAATTTACCCAACTGAGCAGTTATGTTGAACCCAGAATCCAAATATCTGTGCAGAGTTCTGAGCACATGGCACTTATTTATCACAAATCTCAGCACACCCATAATCACAAGAGCACTGCTAGGTTTTTTTCTTGAATAAACTATGAGCTGGCACAAAAGCAAAGATAAGACAACTCAAACCAACACAAAGTAGCGTACACTTTTTTATTTAAATATCATCACTCAGGACATTGCAAATGAGTTGGAAACAAGTATATGAATATGCATTACGAACATACATGTCCTTTACCTGAAACTTTCACAAATTACTGCATATCCAGTCTTCACACACATTTCCTTTGTTGGTTTTTTTTGTTTTAATTTTATAAAGGAGAGGTCAGTTATCCTTTCTCCAGCTTATAATGAATAATTATCAGGTTAACTCCTGTTAGTCATGAATTCTAGTATTAATCTATTTAGATACCACTAAAACTCATCTATGATCCAACAGCCATGATGGTAAGTAACTAAGATAATTTTTCTTGTGCTTTGTGGTTAACTTATTCCAAAGTTTGGCGTTCAGGGATTTTTACCCATGTGCCATATCTTATCTTTAATACTGTGAGTCTTAGTCTTATTCAAAAGATGTAATCCGGGGAAGCAGAAAATATGCATGTGTTTAAACAGTGATTGCCAAACACATGCAACACTTTCTCCATCTACAATTTATCCCTGCATTTATAATAAAACAAACAAACAAACCAAAACAAAAACAACAACAACAAAATTAAAAACCACCAACACACACCACAATGGTAGTTTACTTTTTATTCTGAAATTCTTTTTTAAACTTGCGTGGAATTGCTGTTCAAATCACGTAACTTCAGACTCTACACTCCCTTGAGAAGTATGTCACAATTTGTTTATGCTATAGAATTAGAGAATTATGCAGTACTTCATCTGCCTTCCCAAACATGGATAAGCCACTCTTTCTAAGAAATCATTATGTATTAAGGTTAGAATTCTTATTTTTAGCTGCTTAAACTGCTATCCAAGGTTAAATAAATCAATTCTGAAATATTATGCATTTTCAACTTTGATACCAAGCTTTAAATTTTGTCAAAGAATCCTAATCACTGTGTGTGTGAAAGAGCTTCAACCTAAGTACAATATAAATCAAAATAGTTTCAACAAGAATCTCTATAGATATTTCATCTTGAAAATAACTCTTTCAGAAAGCTATGAAAGATAGCCTTTGATTCTCTGTTGCTGGTTCAAGGGTGTTGATATCACTGTACTTTTTTTTTTTGTCCCATTGCCAATTAAATATACTGAAATAGAAAAGTCTTTGAAAACAAACAAACAAACAAAAAAAAACCCTAGTCACTTCAATTTTTGATATTCACTAATTCAGCTCTTGATAGGAATCAGCTCCTTCAGCCAAAAAAGCTAACAGTACAGCACAGAATCACCTCCAACCTGCAAACCACAGGGAGACCACCAAGCTCATCACTGGACGCATGAGCCTTTCCTACTCCAGGAAACACCCACAAAAAGGCAAAGAAACAAACTGAGAAAATATTCCAGCTTATTTGATCATGCAACATATATCTAGAACAAGACCCACCAAAAAGCTGGCTGCATTAAATGGCTGACTCAAACGATTCAATGGGCCATTAAAAGTGACACATCATGTCTCGCCGTGCTTTTAGCACACCCTAATTGTACTAAGTCGAAATTAATTTTCCTATCTGGAACAGAATCAAGAAGTGATCAAGACCCTTGTAGCATGGCAGAACAAAGCCTACATCCCCATTCCCTTGCCATTAAAAGCTAGTTAAGAACAGAGGGATTTATGTTCATGAAATACATTTGGGATTGGTAGCAAGGCAAAAAATGTAACACCAGAGTTCCCACTCATCTCCATAAGCAGCGAGACAAAAATCTTGTCCATCTAATTCAAATATTACAACCTCTACCTCTATAACCTGTTAATTTCAACCTTGACCTTGATTCGGTCCCTTAAAAAATTCCCCAGTCACACTGTCACAATTTTTTGATGAGCTATAGCTCCAAACACTGGTGACAAAACCACCTTTCAAGTCCCCCCAATAGCTGCTCTATTACTACCTCAACATGCCTCTTCATGCTCCACCTTTCCCCAGTTACACCCTATGCTTCTACACCTAAACAAGATCTTCCTTGGAGGTGCTCTACTGTCAAGTTCCTCACTGTATCTAGCTACTCTTCAGGTCCCTCACACACACCCCCCCAAGGTATCATGCTACTGATATCCGCGCCAGACACCCATCTGGTCCTAGATTCAATTCACTCATGCACCAACTTTTCTCCCTGCCAGCAATGGCAATGATCACCACTGACTTTAACAAACCTTTCATGAGTGTTTCTAAGCGGCTTCCAATACCCCATACTTGGTCATCAAATTGGTTTTGCTGCTTGTAGCCCTCTTACTTTTTTAATAGCCATTTCAATGCTGCTACTCAACTAAAAAACTGACTCAACACCTATTTAACTGACTTCTGTTGGCTTTCTTACATCCATCTTACATCTGAAAAGTGAATCCTTCCTTTTAAGCATAACTTGAAGCTCACTTAGAAATATGCTGCTTTACTGTGAGGGTACTTTAAAAATCAGGACCACCATTCACAAAGATTATTTCCCCACAGAAAGTTTTAAACTGACTCATCACTTTTGCCTAAGCCAATTTCTTACTGAATTAAACTTAATTGATGTAAGCCACTTAAATATCCATCTGCCCTGAAGGTTAAGTCAGCTTAGGGAACTAAACCGACTGAAAACTACCCTCCCCGAAAAAGTGACAAATGAAGTACTGCATAGGGCTTTATTCTCTTCATTTGTCTTACTATAAAGTTGGATAAGCACCAGAGCGAGAGGGGGAGACCATGTGGCTGGCAGGGAGGACCCTGCTGCTTTGGCAACAACTAACCAGTAGCTCAAGGGTGCTGTATTGCAAAACCTTGCTAAGCGCATACAGTGCTCCACCACAGTGGACAGAGAGGTAGGAAAAGTACCTAAGAACGTGTTTTCTTTAACTACTTCCTTTCAACCAGAAACAAGTTGAAGATTACTTAAAAAGCTGTGATACTGTCTGACTCTTGCTGGTGAATGTGAACTGTCACATCTGCAGCAGATAAGATATTCAGGAAGTTCTATTTTTAACTGTAGGCAGAAAAAAGTATTAGTTTTACTTTGTTTCATGGAAATATCAACTAAATACTTCTGTTTGGCTTCACACACAACTTTACAAAGCTCTACTTTACAGTAAACAACATAAAATTATAAAACAACATTGCATTTAACAGGCACCTCTGTGAATCTTGTTAACAGGACTTTTCCTATAGATAAAGTTCTTTTTTTTTTTTTTATTGCCTACAAATCATTTGTTCTTATGTTTACACAGTGCTGTCACTATATTTATATTTGCTAAAATCACTAAGCTGTTACCTCTCAAACTAAACTTATCACTAGAATCCATGCCTAAATAGGATTTTTTTCTCCAGATAGTAACTTAAACCCAGCCCTAGCCTTGTGACATTTTGAATCGTGCATTCTCACATGTGCAGATTTTAGATCCTGAAAAGTAGACACTTCCCACACACACCCCTTAGCAGATATGTTAATACAAATACTGAATTTAACAATGCTTGGTGCTGTTTAATTACAGTAGATACAACCATTATGCCTATATTGACTCAGATATGCGTTGATTTATGCAAACAAGAAATAGCAAAGTCAAGGTACCTTCTCCGACAGTTCTGGGCACTGACAACATGCAACAGATCACAGTTTCTCAGTTTATAAGATCCAACTCATGTGTGAGGCAGTCAATACCATCTCATACAACCCTTCAAGAAAAAGCCCTCCTAACATCTGCCACTGCACTGCTGTAACACACTGAAGTCACAAATGTTAATTTAGTCCTTTCTAGCATGCACACAAATGCAGTAAGGCAGGTGTCTGCATTCCTTATCCAATTGTTGAAAATATAGAGGTAAAAAAACTAAACAAAGGAACAAAAAACAAAACAAAACAACAACAACAACAAAAAAAAAAACAAAACCCACAAAAAAAAAAAACCCACACAACTTCGCCTTCAACAAAACATTGAGAAGCTGAACATAATTTGTTTTGTTTAATGAGGTTCCTATGGCTCACGAGCTGGTTTGATGCTTTAGCATACATACATTAGGTCTTCAAGTTTTATGCTACCTAAGCTACATTTTAAAAGTATATGTATTTCAATCTGTAAAACCCAATTAAATAAACTGTAATTTGCTACTATTGTACTATAAAGAAAACCTTTCATCTTTAGAAAGAAACACAGGATACCTCCCAGCTCTACTTTTTGAGACACTGAAAAAACACTAAAAACATTTATAATCCTCAATGGCTGGAGATGTAGGACTCATTTTTAACAATGCTGAATTATAAGAAAACACAAATGCTCACTTGATACAGGCATTGCTTTTTCCCACACAACATAAATTTGACAAGAAATTAAAAGCTACTTTTAAAAACATATTTAAATCAGAGAGCTGAGATCAAGGGAGATAAAAATAATTTCAAATTGTTTTCCATTAATCAGCTGATTAACATTTACTTGATATCAGAATCTAACAAACAATCAAAAGACAACTTGAAAAACATACCTAATACCAACATCAGTGCCAGGACACTTGCACCTATATTCATTTTTAATTATAAACTTTTTCATGGAATTCACTCACAATACAGTACGTATCTGTCTGCTTGAAGATCTACTGGCCAGCATAAAAAAAAAAAAAAAAAATTCATGTATCTGACTCCTGAAAGGCAGAGGAGTAGATTTATCATAGCATACATCTACGTGAGACTTTCAAAACAAATGTCAGCTACAGTATGCCTTTAAAAATATGACTGAATTATTCTGAACAGGGACTAAAGCATAAATATGTGCAGGCTGCCCGGGAAGGCTTAGGGCACTGTAGCCCTTTCTCAACACCATGTGCTGCAGCATGTATTCCCAGTCACATGCCAGAAAAGCAATTGCACAGCTGCACAGCCTTCCCATCCACGCTATGGCTGCATCTAGGCTTGACATTTGCAAAGAAAATTCAAAACATCTGGATTTCATGTACTACTTTATATGCAATGCTTTTAATATAAATTCTATCAAGTCCACTGTATTTACTGCTAACCTGAATAATCAAATGCCTCAATGATGGTGATAAACTGGATTTCTTCCTTGCTGTGTCAAGGGAAACAACCAGATAGAGAAGCTCTCCACTTTCTAATGAAATGATGGCTGCTCTGCCAATTCTTATGAGATATAAATAATATTTATAGCTAGATATATGTCAAGTAATATATCATGCAATGAAGCCAGTAAAAATAAATGGGCATATACAATGAGACTTAAGCAATGGCTGGCTTAAAAATTGGGAAAAAAAAAAAAAAAATCAGATCATTTCATTTAGAGAGCTAAAGGAGTAGAAAACTACTTCAGCATTTAATATCAGTTACTATTAAAAACATACCATATTTCTTGTTTCAAGTCCTGACTATCAGTTATTATTATAAATCAACTAAACAAAAGAGCTCTAAAATCTCTGGTATCATCTCTTTTTTTATGAGCAGAACTCAAATCACTTAAACACATCTTCAACTGAATAAATTCAGCTCTTTTGCTCTCAAGGGTAAGCATATTTTCCATATCCAAACTCAAGTTATTTTTTCCCTTTTACAACCACCTCCATCTCTAGCAAGCTTAGCACTGACAGCCTAGAAAGCCCACTTAAAAAAGCACAACAAAATTAGTATTTCAGTAGTTCTGCTCCCCTTTAAAGATTTTCAAAGCATCACTTCCAAAACCACATTTCTGTACCCTATAGGTTACATTTTATGTGTTACATTAAGTCTGCATCAGTCAAATAAAGGACATGACTTAAATCTGTCCAATCATCACAATGTTTTCAGAGGGAATATTAAAATAACTATCAACAACCACTTTGTTTTCATCCCATTCCACAAAAAAGCATTAGTTCAAAACAAAATTGTCTTAACACACTTGAGAATCAAAATACAACAAAAAAAGGAAGCAAACATGAAAAGTCTGAAAAAAAAACCAAAAAAACCATACAAACTTGAAGCAAACTTTCAATAAAGGCAATGGTACTAACTATTCTGTTACCTTCATCTTTCTGATGCTTTGGAATGGAAGTATTTGAATTCTACTGATTGACACTAATTATGATTCTCAGTGCAGGGGTTTAAGCCAGGTCCAGAAAAACACTATTTGTGAAAAATATTTATTTAACTACTTATTTGGTTGTCTTTGGGTTCCCGAGAAACGTCAACTGGACAGATACATTCCCATACTCTAGAAGATATTCTCTTCCCTTGACAGAGGCCACTGCCTTTCTAACTGTTGCACTGTTTTTTGGTGCGCCAAAATGATCCTTTCCCTCACTAGAGAGGAGCACATCTTCCAATTTCAGCAGAAAACCTCATAGGTGACTCCCATCTACTTCACAGCCCCCCTGATCTGGCCTCAGAGTTGCTTCTCTACATGTATGAAATAAGGGAAGAAAATATTGGAAAAAAGCACTTGGTCACTAAAAGCAGTCTCTTAATACAAAAGAAGTAGTAGTTAAGCAACTTGAGTCTGAAAGTTTCTGGTTTTGACTATCTGACATGAATATTCTCTTGAATTAAACTTCTTACTTGCAATATCCTATTCCTTTACAAAAGCAAACTGGGGAAAGAGAAATCGCATCATGCAACATCACACCAGCACGTGGGTTTGATCACCTTGCTTTGTCACTTGCCATAACAGAGGCAACAAGAGTAGCAATGGACTTTATCATACCCATAAAGAGAAGAGTTAAGCCAGGTAATACAGACATTTGCTAAAAGCAAATAAACTATGAGAGTGAGGAGTCCTGGAACAGTTCAGGCAAAACCAGCCAGCAATTCTGGACTTTTTTGCCAATTACTCATTTGAGCATTTCTATTCTGCACCCCTAATAACATAGATACCTGCCTAGTGACTTTCTCAAGCTGACTCTTCATTTCAAGCCCATTAGCCTTTCCTGCTTATTTCCAACCTCTACAATTCCAATTTTTCCATGTCTCCTTGTCCAGCATATCAAACAATTCCTGACCCCCATCCTCATATTCCACACATAATTCTTATATTTCACCTTCCAACTATCTTCCCCTGTTCACCTACACTCTGCATGCTGTCTTGCACACATATTTTCTGACTCTGAAGATTCCTCATCCAAACTCAGGGCTCCTTCTTTTCCCTCAGGGTTCCCCATAGAGCCAATAAAAGAGCTGACACCCTCACACCCTGAACCCTCACCAGACCGGTTTCTTCTTACCTGATTTTCCCTGCCCTACTGGTTTTCAGTCCAGTTCCCCTACTTTTTTCTTCCCAGGCTTCAGGTACCATCCTCCTTCTCCCTACCCCCAACTCCTGATTGCCTTGCTTTCCTCAACCTACTGATATTTTGCCCCACTCTGTCAATTTCCAAGACCAACCCAACTTGTTCCCATACTCCTTATTCCAACCCACCCCCTATATGAGGCCATTTTTTTTTTTTTCTCACATGCTCAAATTAAACAGCTTTGAGGTCTCAGAATTATGATGCTGATGGGCAGAAAAACTCCCCGATTTCAATTTACCTACCCGCAGTCCAGCTTGCAGGAAATTTCTACAAACACAGCTGCTAAAAATCTGAAGTCTTTAGCCAGCCCATATTGATTTTTCAATGACTCCCAAAGTGGCCCAAATGGAAGATTCCTCCATGCAACAGAACACTGCTACACCTTACAGATTTAAAATACTCACTCCAAGACGATTTAAATCTTCCAAGCAAACAAGACAACTCACATTAAAAAGATGAAGGAAACTCTCCCCTAGCATCGTTCAAAAAAACCACTGCATTTTAGCTGAAGTTTCCACACACAGCAAATCTAACAAGACTCACCAGCTTGGAAAGCAACAATTTTGGCTAAATGCTATAATCACTTGCAAACACAGTCTTGTAACAAGCAGCAACAGTAATTAGATCCCCGGTGCCACGAGGATCATCAGTATCAACCACAAACACAGTCTTTTATAAGATAATTTACAATCCCCAGTTATTGACCAGTATCTCAATATAGCAAGTACTGTGCAAACACAAGATAAAAAGGCAGTTCATTGCCTTGAAGAACTTACAAACTATTAAGATAAAAGACTACTACCACAAGATGAAAACATGCGCTGAATGGCTCCATTCTGAGATCTACAGGATCTGCCAGACAACCATCCACAATCTATTCATTACACACAGTCCACAGAGCTCAACATATCTTACCCTACCTAACCACTGACTTGATAGCACAGATAAGATGCTTCTCAAATCTGCTCATTTTATCACTCTCTTACTCTTCTCCCTTTTTTCTTCCTTTATTCCACTTTTTCTTACCACAGAAAACCAAATGCATCTACTTCCGAGTCCTTTATCCTCTCTCACTCTGTACTATTTTGACTTACCTCCCTTGCCCTCATAATTTTCTTTTTACCAAACTCCAAAATCCTTAACAGACCACATTTCTCCTTCCTCAACCTCTCCAGTTAGTATTTCATTCTCTTCTTGGCTTCAATGGGAAAAATGTTGCAGAGGGACAGGAGATTATTTGTGTTTGGGGTTTTTTTTCTCTGGTTTGGGTTTTTTTGTTGTTTCTTTTTTTGTATGACTGTTTGGGTTTTTGTGTTTTTTGTTTGTTTGTTTAATCAAATAAATGCTTCAAATTAAATTCACTAAACAAACTATACAAAAGGCTGAGAAATCTCAAGGGGAATGCTGAAAAGAAAAACAAACTACTAAGTGCCAGCTACAGGGAAAGAGGAGCCTGTGGGGATGCTTATGGGACTACTGCGCACAGGAAAGCTTGGAGGTGCTGATTCTCAGAGCCCTGATCCAAGTGCAACATGGCCTGAGGTCCCACACCTTTGTCAAATCCCTCCCTGGATAGAAAAAGAAACCCCTCAAACACAGAAATGGAGGGCTGACCTCTTGTCACTCTACTCCAAACTCAAAATGATGCAGTACATATGATACAAGTAGGTTATTCCACCCTCTACTTTTTCAACTCCTTTTTGCAAAAATACAGCTTTGATACCATGCCGCTCTGACCTTTCTTTCCCAAACTTTGGCAAAACACAACTAACCTGATCCTTTCCTATTTGCTGCTGCTCATGAGAATCTGAATAGCTGCAATGCAAACCAAAAAGACTGGTTGCTTTCTGCTCTACGGAAGAACACAGACATCTCACTAAAGTAACAACAGTAGTCTATTTTCAAGCAGAGATTAACTCTGCCATCATAAAACTAGCTCCTGCTACCTGAACTCTGTGGAAACTACTGATACATGCTCATGAAAACATCATGTCTTTTCTGGCTGCTGCAATGTAAATGTCTCAATCTCTGCTCTACAGTCTGTTCTTACCCAATGTGAAAACAAATCTAAGTTTAAACATTGGTGTGGAATATTTAGACAAAATTTCAAGCATCGTGTGGCATTTCAATTATTTCTTCAAAACATGAAGTTTTAATTTTAGCAATACTATTTAAGTTGAATAGTAATCCAAATTCAAACACTGTAGTAAATGGCTACATCTTTTTTCATTATTGACGGTATGCAAGATATTCCAGAAGATGAAACCACATACCCTCTGGAATTTGAGGGAAAGGATGACATGCAGAGAAGCCACAGACACCTTCTTATGTCATCAGTTACCTTTAAAACAGCGTATGACAAATAAGCTAACAACATGTATATGCATTTTCATGTAGAAAAATGTGCTAAAAAAAACTAACAAACATTTAATACCTCAGAAAAAGAAATAAATAATATGTGCATGCATAAGTATGTCTAAATAATGAGATAAAAGATCTTCATCTCGTAGGTAAATACTTAGACTACTTAAACAGTTATGTATCATTGTGCAAGACGGTAGGAATCACTCAAATTACTACAGTCTTTAACCCAGACTGTGCTTAAATGTTTCTGTGGCCTGCTTAACATTCCAGGCATACTTCTGGCAAGGTAGCTCTGGCTGAGGTTCAAACTGTCCTTGTCCAACTTTCACTTACTATAAAAACATTGTTTAATATAGAAAAGTATACACGGAGACATATGTTTCTTATTTCAGAGACACCTAGAATACTGACACTTGTGTTCGCTAACTCCGCGTGGAAATTTTTAGGCACTTTCAAGCGAGGCTGTATTTACTGGGCAGTACCCGGTACAGATAGTCCACCTTTCCACTAGTTTTAAGTTATGATACTTAAATTTTGCTTGCAATGCAATTCTACTGAAAAACGTAAAAACCCTACCCGCATTTATTCACCCTAGTTAAAATCAAAAGGCCTAAACTCACTCTTACCACGCACCGCCAGGCCCAAGAGACGTGAAAACGCTATCCCGAAAGAAGGCAGCAGACGGGTAATTTGCAGCAGACCGCGTATTTGTCAAATTAACTGCAGGAATTTACCGGTTTGCTTACCTCCACGCAGCGTTATCTTTTATGAGGAGGTAATCTACCAAATTACTTCAGCATGCCTCCAGCCCGCTGCTGCCAATTAGTTCAGCCCGGCTAATAAATCAGGATGGCCAAGCCATTCGGTTGCAATAGGACTGGTCCAGTGTTTAAGGAGTACAAACAGGGGCAGTACGTTCCTACCTCCCCATCTTCCCCGCACATAGAGACAACACTTGTTCTAAACACACGGGGCGGGGAAGCCCCAGTACCCTTTTTTTTCTTGCTCTAATTTAACATTTAACCCTGGCGGCAAACTCGTCGGCCGCTGGGGTGGGGGCTCTGACCCTGAGGTCTCTACACACATGGGACGAGGAGGGCCGGTGTGACAGGGTCCCCGTAGCCCGGTCCGCCTTCCCACTTCGGGGCGAGGTGAGGCGCGGCCGAGCCCCTCCAACAGAGGGGCCGGCGGCCCCGCCGCCCACACCCTCCCCACGGCCACGGACGAGGGAAGGAAAATGTCGCCGACGGGCCCGGCCCAGCAGCCGAGGGGAAAAGGGCGCGGAGAAAAGGGGACGGGGAGGCCGACGGCGGAGCCGGCACCCACCGGGGTCAACCGGGCTCGGGCCCTCCTTCCCCTCGGAACTCCCTCGTCAGCCGGCGGCTCCCGCCGCTTACCTGTCCCGGGGGTCAATCCACGATGTCTGCCGGGTGTTATGATCGATGTAAAAGACTCGCCCGTCGAAGTCCCTCGCTTCCTCCCAGCCGGCCGGCAGCGGTAGCTCCGAGCTCTCCCGGCCCCTCTGCCCGCCCGCCGGCGGCCCGCCGCCCTGTCCCGCCGCCACTTGCTGCTGCCGCCGCCGCCTCCCGCCGCTCAACCACGGCATGGCCGCTCCGCCGCCGGGCCGCCGCCGCCCAGCTCCAGCCGAAACCCGCTCCCCGCCCGCCGCCGCCGCCGGGGCAGCTCCCGTCCCGCCCGGGCCGCGGCTGCCCGCCGCCGCCTCCTCCTCCTCCTCCTCTTCCTCCTCCAGCACTAACAGGCGGCCCCGCAGGGAGCGGGACTCGGGCGGCTCCGGCTGCGCCGCGCCGGGCTCATCCTCCCCCGCGCCAACCCCGCTCCGCGCCGGGACCAGCCCCGCCGCGCTTCCTAACCCCGCCCGGGACCTGCCCCGCGCCGCCGCGGCTCCCAGCCCCCGAACTCGGCCCGCCGGCCCGAGCGCCCCCGCCCCGCCGCTTAGCAGCGCCCCGCCGTCGCCTCCCCCTGCTCCCGCCCGGCGCCTGCCCCGGCCATCTTCCCTCCCTCCGCCAGGGCCGGCCCCTGCCTCCGCCCCGCCCGGCTGTTCCCACGCTGAGGAGGGCCGGGCCGGGCCGGGCCGGAGCGGGAGAACCCTCCCGCCCGGGCCCGGTCCGCGGGGCAGGAGGGAAGTGGCGGGGCCCGGCCTGGCGGCAGCACCCCACGCCACGGAAGCCGGGCCCAAACCCAGACACGTCGTCTACGGCGAGACGGCGGCCAGAGGTCCTGGCCTGGACCGGGGGAAGGTGGCTAAGGCTCCACCGGGTCCCGTCCTGTCCCACCCTGGGGCCTGTGGGTAACTAGGGAGAGGAGGCAAAGAAAAAGGGGAGCCATTCTCGGCCACGGCTGGGTCATTCCTCCCGCGGTGCCCACCCGAAAAGTCTAGGGGGGTGCTGTGCAATCTGGATGGGCATAGGGATGTGGGGGGAATGGATGAGGGTCTGCTGCAGAGCCCCTAAAGATGCTGGAGGAGAGGCTGAGGACCACATGAGTCACAGCGATCATGCTGTATAGATGCTTTGATAATGAATGGTGGAAAATTAAACATCTAGCTTGCCTGACATCTCAACCCAGTCCCTTAACCTCATCCCGTAGAGCAGAAAGCAGCTGTGTCTGATTTACCCCGAGCCTGCTGGAGACCACAAAGCAGAGTTCCAGCTACCGCTGAATTAAATTCCCCAAAACTTCGTTAGAACAGAGTTAAGTTGGCCTATGGTACTTTGTGCCTTTCCAGGATGCTGACTTCAGCTAAACCTTTGAAAATCTGGAAATAAAAGAGTTAAGGTAATACAGGCTAAGCTTCCGAAAACTAGGAAAGGAGTTGTTTGAGAATATATTGTTAATTTAGCCCCCTGAAACTGCCAATAGCCTGCCAGGGATTATATTGCAATTCCAATTATGTTCCACTTGCATTCACTATTTTAAATTACAGCTCTAAGAACATTAATTGCTGCAGTGTGGTTATAAATGCAGGAAATTAGGGGACTTTTGCTCCTGACTTCTTAGGCCTTTTTCTTGCTCCCTCTCTTTTTTTTTTTTTCCCCACCTCAACCACTAGTTATCAAAGAACAGAGCAGTCCATGAGAGAAGTAGTATAGATTATAGGACAGACTGGGTGTTTATGTTTTATAGGTTATTTCAACAGTAGTAGACTGGAGTCTTCTTACCAGGGCTATTGTCAGCAGTGAGGTGTGATAGGGCAGTAATACCTGGCTTTAGTGATGAAAGCAAAGCAGCGTATGAAGCTGTGAGGGCAATGGTGAAGTAGATTTAAAATGTGGTAACGTTGTAAAATGGAGCAAATACGAGGTCGTAGATCTGATCATCAAAAGCATTGACATGTTTCTATCAGTTCATCTTAAGAGAGAGTTTGATTCAGCAAACGCTGGGTGTGAGGCTGTCATGTGTGGTTCCAAGAGTTCAGCAGTATCTCCAGGAGCAAGGTGCTGCTTTGTGTGTTATGGATGCTTTTGAAGCATATTTCAAAGAGGGCAGAGTTAAGGCACAGCACAAACCCTTTATTTTTCAGTGCTTGCCATTTCTATTATTGTAATTACGTCTCCTAGATTTTTCAGAGGTTTTATTTAGCAGAGGAAGGCATTCTCAAATGGCCCAGGTTAACAGTTAGGGGACATTGGATTTTTTTGTCTAAAAAGATCCCTCTGTGCACTGCAGCGCAACTCTCCATTCCTTTTAATGTACTTGCAGCAATTACCTTAGCACAAGGTCTGCACGGCACAGCACCATGCCAAGACACTGGACTAGTTCATAATACCTGGAAGCAGCATAGCCAGGTTGCTGTAATAATCCACCAAGACTAATTAGCCCTGCTGAGGATATGTGCAACATCACCCTTACATGGGCTGGTTCTTCCTCATCGGTCCCTGGAGGGTCTGATGCTTCGCTGGGTCAAGAGAGGGTCAAGCTTCAGTGACGAACCTGTAGATGGAAGTTGCATAAGCTCCGGGACTGACCATGGAGGCAACAAAAAGATTTCAAATGGAGATGGGGAGCTCAACACAGCAGTGGGCAAGAGGGGAAATTGTGGGATTGAGTGTGAAATGTTTCATTCACCTTATAGCCCTTCGGCTATATTCTTGTATTAACTTTGGCAAATTGCTGCAGGCTAGAGCCAGAAAAGGACTTGGCTGGGCTGTGGTTCCTCAGGCAGAATTATGATGCACATGTTCCATGTAAACCATGAGCTGTATGTCCAGTGTGGCCAGGATCTCATGGATTCATAAATGCAGCTGAGGATGCACATGCTACCAAAAACAGTGCCAAGATTTTCAGGTGCACTGTAACTGCTTTTGCAACTGACAGGTTACATCTCCCTAAATCTTGAACAAACATGAAAAAAAAAAAAAAAATCCTTAGATTCTGCCTGGGCAAACTTTACAGGCTAAATGTGAGAGCATGTCCTGAAAGCCTCATATTTAAAGTTGTCCCAGACTTCAGATCTAACATTTAGTCTGTTTGTATCTAGAAAAATCATTAGCTTCAGTTAGGAGCTAAGCTTCTTTAAACAATCGTGAATAAAGGCGTTGAAAAACCCGATTTTAAGAGTCCAGCCAAAAGTGCACAGAGCTGCCTACAGTAACCGGTAGGAAACGATCGGGCTCGCAGTTGCCTCACAAGAACAGAAACTCCCTCTGTCTGCAGCATGCTCATGCCAAGATGCCAGGCAGGAACTCTCAATTATTTTTCAGGCCAGAATGGTACCCTTCCTCGGATGTTACCTCATCCTTCTGCCTGTTCTTTGGGAGGAAATGAACAAAGCAGTCAGGAGCCAAGGATTGTTTTTGAGAAACATGAAAAGGCAAGATGAGAAGAACCTGAAAAAGTTGCTGTAGTTTTCATGCCAAAGCACTAATTTGCAATGTATTTTGTGCCATCTTTACCAGTGACCCCCCCCCCAAGCCAGAGTCACTGCTCCCTCTCTTTTATTTTCCTTCCTCCTTAATATCTGTCATGCTTCAAGATTGCAAAAGGAAAGAGTGGGATGCAGAACCTGGTGCAATGGAGCATATCTCTGGTTTGGGTCACAGAAAGAAAAACCAAGCTGAACAAAGACAAGCTGCATAGTATGGAACAGGTAATGATATGGAAGATTTTGACTTAGAAAAGATAGAAGTCTGCCACAGGAAATTAAATGCCCGCAGTGCGTATTTTAATCAATCTGCAGAAATGGCAATACATCATATTTCATATAAAGGTATATCTACATAAATTTACATCAGCCCCTTGTCTCACTTATTCATGTATACATAATACTCATCTCAATTCTCATGTATTTCACATACCTTCATTCCACACCTGTTTTCCTTTCCTTCTATTTTTTTCCACCCACAAACATTGCTCACACATTCACTCATTCCTCAGGCACACCTATTCCCATTAACTCAAAATTACATAAGCAGCTTCTCTTTCTGTACCCTCCCTTGCCATCCAGTGTTTATAACCACAAATTCTACCTACACATAATCTCTGTTATATATGCTCCTATACGCAGGTCCGTAATTGATATAACATTTTCCATAGAAATTATAGATGATATTTCCCACTGTAAGTTGTAGATAACAAGTTCCAACTTTCCTACCATCCACAGGAAATGCCCTTAATTCTGCATAAAAATTCCAACCTTGTTTTGACATTCCACTTCTTTCTCACAATTGCTGGAAAACAGCAGCCACTGAGAACTGTTCTCATTGTGTATAATGAGGACTCCATCCTCATCTTCTAGTTGTGAGCACTTATTTCCCATATCTTCCAACCTGTGTGGGACCTTTATACTGTCTTCACACCTAGCTAAAAATTGTCACTTCTCTGTGATCATAGATGTCTTCTGGAGTGACAGAGCGAAGGCTCCTTCATCATCTTTGTCCCAATGGCCATCTATCACACTCACCCTGCAAGCTGGAGCTTTGCATAACCAACAGAATAAAATCATGAGAGACTGGGACATATTTTCTCATTAGCTCCGTCCCTTCAGGTTTCTTGTGTTCATTGCACATATACATGTATGGAAATATATATACAAAAATGTGAAGATAAATTGGTTGTAGAGAGGAGATATAGGTACATACATATAGATGCACACATACACACAGAAAAATACCTTCTAAGGCCCATACCTCCAAACCAAATAAATCCACACACTGCATATGACAACCTATTAGCTGTTTGAATTGCTGTACTGCTGAGAAATCTGTCCTGGGGGTAAGGATCTCCCTTGGGCTGCCATGTGGAGATGTAAGCATCTTCCAGCACGGTGGAAACCATGCTGGCTGCCCTGCCTTTGCAGCCACAGCAGGTGTGGCATCTGAAGTTCTTTCAGAGAGTTGCTGGACAAAGGAGAGATGTGACATTTGGGTTTAAAGTGTGGAATAAAGTGGGTCCCTTCAGTAGGTTTAGTAATTGAGATGGAATGGAAGGGGGACTGGGCAAGCACCAATTCCAGTGAATTACACAGGGTGTCAGGGATGGCATAATAGATGACATAGAAATGTGGTGTGTAGTAGGAAGGGTGATCAACAGTCATCTGCTTCAGAGTAACTAAAGAGTAGCAAACCCTCAACCCTGCTAGCTGTCAGCAGCCAAGACCTGAGCTCCAGGAACAGAGTCTGTTGATGATCAGCCTCTGGCCCAGCTATAGGTGCAGAGGGTGCCAGGAATCAAAGCAGAAATGTAAAATCCCTGAGGGCTCTCAGAATGGAAGACAGTAGGGAGCTATGTCCGTGTACATGTGAAGGAAGCAAGTCTACACACCAAGCACGTCTGATAAAATACTTTTCTTGAGGTAGGGTATTTCCACATAGAAAATAGACTGAAAATCCCAAATCAGTGGGAAAAAACAGAGAGTGTCTGCTTCCAACATGAAGTGTAACTGAAAGATTTCACAAACAATAGTGTTTTATCAGGAGGCATTTATACAGGGAAAGATTTATTCATTCTGCAGCAACAAGTCCCTCTGAGAAAAGAAGTAATCCTACAAGCCTGTTATGATTGCTTCCCCCTGCTTCTTTTCTTCATAGTATTCCCAATTAAATGGACTGTGGAAGATCTATAGTTACAGTCCTTGAGTCAGTAGTCCACATCTAGCCAAGGAAACAAAGAATATGCTATTGTTCAGTGCTTCACTTTGTGGTAGGAATATAAAGAGTTGCATTGCCATAGAGTGTAGTATTCATAGATGATACATGAGGTAGATGACAAAAAGGACAGTACATCTGGGCAGATGAAGAGAATAGTCCCTTAAGGTATTTTTAGTTCAAGTGTTAAGGCTGTGGTTAGCCTTCAAATGAATATGATTCAAGTGCTTTGATACTGCAACAAAATGTGTACACAACTATTTGTTCTCATATCATTTGATGTCCATAAGACACTGAAATATGTATATAATGTGCTTTTATAATGCACACTCGAAATTCCGTGGCATGCCAAAAATTCTTCATTTATGACATTTTATCTAATACACAGTATACAGGTGGAATTATTGATCAGAAGATTTTAAAGAAACCAAATTATGTAGAAACAGTAAGATGACATACTCCTCTAGGCTTAACAAGACTATATTAGCTATGGGCAGAAAAGTTATGAAAAATAAAGAAGTTAAATATTCAATAACTGTGGCAATAGATTTAAATATAGAACAATTCCTCTGAGTATGCAGATCTGCTTACGCCCAGCTTGCGTATGCCTTTCTAATCCTCCTTTTCATGGCACCTACTCATTTGTCTCTAAAAGGCCTGGGATAAAGGCAATGTGAATTTCTCTATCATTTCTAATATAACGTTTCTCTCAACTTATTTATGAGCTGTCAGTAGTACTCGCTTCAAAAAGTGTAAGTGCTCATACTCAGGATATCCCACTGACCGTGTTCCCATGGACAAATGCCATTCTTCATGCTACACCCCATCTTGCCAACCATTTAAATGCCCTGAGTCAGTATTTTATCTATCAAAATATTTAGGATGCTTATAATTAGGAAAATTAAAAAAAAATAATAATAATATTTCTCACAGAGATAGAAGACATTTCTCGTGTGCCTTCCTGTGTTATATTCTGTCCCAGTCAACTTTCAAGTCTGAAGCTCATCATGAAGTGCTATGTATAAATTTCACAACATTTATATTTTTTTAATTCTCCATAGGGATCTGATGAGTCATCCAGCTAGTTCAGTCGATTTAAAACTCCTGCTCTAACATCCCACCACAGGGCTTGAGAGGGTAGGGGGTAGTCGCCTCTCTCTCATCTCTGTCTTCACTGTGAATACTCACCCACTTACTCTATTTGCAAACTTAAGCCTATTTCACTTAAGTGCTTTCCCAGACAACTATAAATAGGCCCTTGTAAGTGGTAATTAACTCAGGACCACATTCACTCACAGGAATTTAACAGCTTCTCCTGGCAGAACGTGATTGTTTTTTCCTCCTCCATCCAGGTCTTTGCAATTAGCCACAGAGGACCTGGAACACTTAAATGGTTCAAATCATTTGCAGTATGATTGTATACTGGCACATTATTATTCAATTTTTCTCACTATTCATGCTGCTATTCATTTTTATTAAAAAAAAATACTGTTGAGAAACAGATTCAGTCTGAGCTCAGACTTGTCATGTACCCAAAATAAAACGGGATGGTGGAAGAGAGGGTGGAGCTGACATAGCAGATCCAAAGGCTGGAAGACAAGATGGTGGGTACTAGGGAGAACCTGTGGAGATGTGAACAGAGACAGCTGTGAACTCCAGAATACAAAAATTAATTTAAACTGACTTGAGATTGTAATTTAAGACTTACTGTGCTGTATTTACTCCATATTATACTAACTTCAGTGACTGCAATGACAATTTTGTGTTACTTGTGTCATCGTAAGGCAACTTCTCTAAAAAGAAAAATGTTGAAGTTAGCTTGATTTTTTTCAAATGTTACTTAAATTAAACTTGGAGGAAAAAAGTTATCTTCCAGAGTTTCACTGCACTTTATACTTAAAGTCAGGGAATGTTATTTGTCCTGGTAGACTTTACAAAGAAGCCTCTCATGCCAGCATGCTTTTATACACCCAGTGAACACAGCCCACTGCATTTCATCCCCACCAGGACATGTGTTTTTGCCCTCTGGCCTTCGAGCCAGCGCACGTGCCGTGCCACCCCATGGCAAGGAGGCACCCTCCCTGCTGCTGGTACCACATACTCGTACATGTCTTGTGTCGATTTGAAAGACTGTAAATGTATTCACTCTCCTGCATAAAGCTTTTAAAAACAGAAATAGAGAACTTTATACATAAATTACCATATATAGGCTTTCTGCAGGATTCCCCAGCACATTCGCTCAGTGACTCCCAATTACTTCAGCAACACTGTAGTGCTTGTTCTCACATTGACATCACCGGAGAGACATTCATTCCAACACAAGATGTTTGCTGTGCAGAATATGCCCAATTTTGTGTCACAAAAGTGCATTATTACAGCTCATTTTTCATTTTCATTCAAGGATCCATTGCCTGTGCTATTGCATACACTTAAGGAAAGAAACAACACAAAACAAAACAACCTTATGCAACCCTCATTTTTTTCTCCAGCTAAAGAAACATGCCAGTTCACATGTGTTCCAGTAAGTACACATTCCATTTCAGTAATATAGGAATAACACTGGCAATGAGGGTTGTGATTTGGATACTGGAAATGTGCTGTAAAACCTCTGTAACATGAGAATGATTGTATCAAGTCAAACTAAAGTCCATCCAGCCCCATATTGTGTTTCTAATGGTGGCCACTACCAGTTGCCCAGAAGAGAATAAGGACAAATCAGAAATATAACACTTTTCAAGAACTGTCTTCCAATCTCCAGAGAATTCCAGCTCAGGATGTTCTGGCCCAGAGCTGTTATCCTTTTATTCAACAGCTCCCGAAGGATTTTCTTTATTGAATTAATTCAATTGTTTTAGCATCCACAGTATATATGGCAAAGGTCTTTATCTATACACTTTGAGAGGTGTTGCCTCTTGTTTTGAACATTTATGCTATTACCAGTTGATGCCTCCTATCTGTCGTGCTAAAGGAAACTGATTATTCTCTGTTTTCTCCTGCAGATACATTATATGCCTACTTCATCACATTCATTCAATTGTTTTAACATCCACTTCACGTGTGCTGGATGTCCATGGAAATGCTGAATTTCAGAACCCCCAAAAGGCTACACCAGTTCATAAAAGTAGAGTTTCTTACAGAATTCTCCAGTATGCCCAGATCAGAAAAACACAGCCATGGTACTATTACATTAATGTTATAAGAGTGTTACATTCATAACCACAATAGGTCCTCTTATACAGCAGTCATTGATATTTGTTCAGGTTTTTTGTCTGGGTTTTTTTGTGGGGTTTTTTTTGGTTGGTTGGTTGGTTGATTTTTTTGTTTGTTTCTTTCTTTCTTTGTTTTTTTTATTTGTTTGGTTGGTTGGTTTTGTTTGATTGATTGTTTTGGGGTTTTTATTGTTGTTGTTTTTTTGGTTGTTGAGTTTTGCTTTTTTATATTCTTTTTAATTTATTCTGGACAGCCCTGTCAACCCAGCTGGATAGATATTGTTCTCTGAAGCCAACATCACTCTCAGAAATCGAGTCACTATTTTGTAGTGGTATCACAGATCATTGCTATATGCAAGATATATGCAAAATATTTCTAATTTCTTTAATTTATGATGTTCAGAATGACAAAATAAAAATAAGAAAACCTACTTTGATGATTGTCCTTTGTAAATTTTGTCTTCCATTATCCCTTAGTGAACATTATCTCACCAAAACTACCTAGAAAATTATAGGCAGAAGACTTCTGTGTGCTCTGAGAGCTTTTAAAGTTCAGATATCCTCAGGTTCTTGTTAAGTTTACATTAACATTTACATTTAAACTGACCCCGGAGATTACTTTTTAACAGTAAAGTTTAAATTATCATTTTGACTGCCTAGGATTTTTTCCAGTGTTTAAAAACCTGTAATTGTCTTTTAAAAATTAATTCTAAGAACTCTCAGCCCTTTAAAATCAAACTTTTAAAATCAAGTCTCTTTTCCTTTATTTTACCTTTACTACAGGAAAATCTGCAAGTTTCTGTAATACTTAGTATTGTAAAAACCATATTGCTATACTTGGTATAGCAGTAATGTAGCCTAAGGAAAAGCATCTGCTGAGCTTACTATATTGAATGAAGATTGGTATGCAGCAGTGAGCTTCTGTCACTAAACAGAGCAATCTGACACAAAGTGAAAAATATAGTTCTTTATTCATTATATGATCGAATGTCTCATCTGCACAGAAAAATCCTTATGTCAAGGTCAGTATCCCCAAAACAGTCTGTTGCTGGAGAGATTCGTGCTGACTTACTCCTTGTGTCACACCAATATAACCTTGAAGATTTAGTCTGTCTCCAAGCAGAGCAAGCTTCAATTCTTGTGCCGCTCTAGAAAAGTAACTATATTTTCCTCTTTGTTGACTCTAGCAGCAACGTAGGCATCTTGCTTTGGAAGCTCAGGATTTTTATGTCCAAGTTACACACTTTGAATTGCATGAAGCAGATAATTTAGATATTACCCTTTAGTAGTTAATATCTGTTATAAAGGGCTGCCCATCATCATGAAGAATGAAGAATTTTGTGGCAAAGGCAGGGTTGCAACCCAGTTCTCCGAGGCAGGAGGCAGCTGGGTTAATCATTAGACTTTCTCTGTGTGCAGTGTCTTGTCTCATTCACTAAACACTTCCAGCTTTTGGGATGCAAAAGTGAAAAATGCGAAGTTGTGTCCAAACCAAAGTTGAAAGGTTTAAAACAATACTCCGTATGCAACTGAAAGGACCTTCTTTGATGACCAGCATGGCACTGACCAGTGCCACTGACATTAGACTCTGCAGGTCCAAGGACCATGTGTGTTTCCTTCACAAGCTCTGACACTGGGATTGACAGAGGGAAGTTTCTGTGGGGGAAAGTTGAGGGACTGCAGCTTTTTCATTTTGGCAGTTGCCAGTATCCTGCAGACATCCAGTTGAAAGATGGAAAGGGGGATGCCAGGCCCAGCTTCCAGGCCTGGCTGTCCCAAAGAGGGAAGTAAGCTGCCTACTAAATTGTTCCTTGGTTTGTAGGTCTCAGACACCACTTCTGCCAATCACTGACATGACTTGGAGAAAACAAATCTGCAAGCCATTAAAAGTTTAATGGAATTGAATCGATGCAAAAAAACCAAACCAAACAAAAATGCAAACCCAAACAGTATGTGTGATGTGCCTTAAGTCTGGTAACACATTATTTTAACCTATGCCTGAATTGAAGATTATGAAATTATATTGACTTTATTTCATTATCAGAGCTAATAGAACAACAGAGATGTCATGCAGGAAAAAAAAATATTAAAGAAAGAAAAAGAAACACGTTAATTTACAATGCTATTCAGAATGTGATAATTGTGTGCATGAAAGCTATGGTAGTCCACTGGATCTTCCTGTTGCCATCCAGATGGCATACATCATTAGTATTTTCTATAACCACTAGCACTACTGAAGTTTTGATTTGCTTAGTTAGCACGTCCTGTATGTAACAAAGGAAAGTCTAGGAAATGAGCAATGACTATTTCAGGTAGTGTTCTCTTTTCTGTTGTGAGATTCCTGACTGTGGTTTCTTTCTTTGCTGTGGCTGTCAACATTATGATGAAGTTTTAGGACTGCACTGTACAAAATATGCCCCTTGAAGCATATGTCAGTGGTGTGCTTTAGGGCTGAAATAGGAGAATTTTTCTTTTGGCTGGAAAACCTTTAAAAATTAAATTTTCTTTTCCACAGAGGTTTTTCCAATGCTTTTTTTTTTTTTTTTTTTTTTTTTTTTTCTATGAGACAGACTGTGTATGAACTAGGTTAATAGCAGCTAATTTTCCTAATATCATTACCCTTTGGGAGTATCATTTACTAAAAGTAAAATGACATATAATCCTCCCCCCAACATCACCATTATTTATTACTACTCTATTAATAGATCCTGTAACTTGGTTTTATTAACAAAATATATGACTGCATTTTTAGTAGTAACTCTCTTGATATCAAGGCAAAAAACCACAAGATTAGAATCATATTTTCTCAAAAACACTTTCTAACAATAGATAGAATTCACAACAAAGAACATCTGGCTAAGAATAGATGGAATTGCTGTGTAAAAATGCTTCATACACAATGGAAAAAATTCCAATAATTTTGGCTGGGAGGCTACAACAATTTGTGACAAAAAGAAAATTATGCTGTCACAAGCTCAGAAAAAAGTTTTAGCTCTGCTAGGGTGCTGCTTGATTGCTTACCCCCAGCTGAGCGTTTCACACTATTTTGGAAGAACTTCACCTTTTTAAAAGTTTGTCACTACTACCATACGTGAATGAAAATTTGAGATTACTTTTTCTTCAGACCATTGTTTTTCTGAATGTCTATCATTGCAGTGTAACTTGTCTTGAAGAAGAGAAGTGCTTCAGTAATATCTTCAAAGCTACCCCCCGATCCTTAAAACACAATTTGATGAGATCTTCACAAAGTCTGGCTGCAATTAGACTCCCAGTGTGCTGACGGTGTATTACACTAATACTCTATCACTTTATACACGTCTTTCTTGATGTTTAAAGCTCTCTCTTCAGCAGAACAAGATCCTACCATTCGTAAATGCTAGTCCATAATTGGCACAATCATCAACAGCACTTTCTTCATTCTCATTTTTAGCATCTCCCTTATACCTAGGAGAAAAAAGTCCAGTGTCTTTAGAGCTATGCTGTGTTTTGCAATGGCGACAGAAAGCATGTCATCCCGTAGTGATTGACATGAGAAAGGACAGTCCTTTGTTAGGGTATAGTCAACATATGTGAAACATGCATGTTTTTTACATCATGTGAACATGTGACTTGAACAAATGACTTGACACAGCTATTGTATCCTAACTAAAGCAAATAGGTTCACCTCCAGCTCCAGCAATGCCACACTGAATGAAGCTCTTGCCAGCGAGAGCCCATGCTGCACCATGCAGAAAGGCAATGTTCTCCACTGCTGCATGTCCCCCCTTCCCTTTGCTTTATACCCCTTGAGCAAGGTGGGGAACTGAAAGCCAGGCAGCTTCACTGGGGTTGTGAGAGCAGGAACCAAGCTGCAAGCTCCAGGGCAGCATGGGACAGTGAATCTTACTCTCAGTAGGTGCTTGGCGGGTCTCTGCACTGAAAGCGAAGAGGCCTGACTTTCATTTAGTAGGTCTGTGCTCTGCCAAAGCAGCTAAACGTAAATGTGCCTGTGTATCCCCTTTAGAGAAATTTTAAGTTTACTGTTGGAAGAATGGACACCTTTTATTAATACTTTCACAGGTAGTTGTATTTTATCTAAATGCTTTCTTAATTTAATTTTGGACTCGTCTATCCATAAATTTGAAATTAAATGTGTTCCTGACAGTTCAGAGTAAAGGTCTGAGTGTAGACAGGGCTATGGCATCAGACGTCCTGCTACATTATACAGCTGATAGAAAGGTCAAGTTTTAAAAGCTCTTCTGGAGGGCACACATTCAGGAGATAGCTTCATTCCCTTTTTCCACAAATCACTGCATTTATTTCCATGCAGATTTCTTGGTCTTCAATATCTTCTCTCATCCTGTCTGAAAATCACTGCTGAATTTCAAAATTGTTTTTAAGAGTCATGTCTGGAAGCCAAATTTCCTTCCAATAGTTTGTGGCTTCAACCTTCACTTCCTGTATTAGCCACAAAATGCAGAACTGCCTCTTTAAAAAAAAAAAGGGGGGGAAAAAAGTTATCAAGTATGGCTTGCAGTGATTTTTATGTTCTTTCACATTTTCCTGCCACACTTCCTTTATTTTTATCTGTCATTATGTTAATTGTAATTTCATCTGGCTTAGGCATCTGTCATTTTGTTTATCTTTTCTGTACCATGCATACCAATGGCACTGCATAAGTAACAGTACAAGTGTGTTTATGTTAATAACAACAAGCATACAAGGAATTGTTCTATGTCAGGTGCTATCTCACAGCATCCCATGAAAAGAACAGATTACCAGTGAACACTGAACACCTGTTTTTTACATTCTTTAGTAAATGAGTAATGTTTATATACAAAGAGAAGGTGACCTCAATTGCAAGCTGTAGCAGCTGGCAATCACATTGCCAAATCCTTGCAAATGTTAGCTAGTTAGTAAAAACAAGTTTTCTTTCTGTGACTTCCAACTGCCAGCTTTATTTGTTTGCAGCTAACTCAAATATTACCTATACATGTAGGGCAGCAGGTGAAAGAGGTTCTTGCAACCAGCTGCTGGCACCGAATGCATGCCATTGATTGATACCTAAGGTGGTGCAATCACAGGATTTATCTCGACAGAAGACTTCAGAGGTTATCAGAGAAAGAGGAGAAAGATCCCGTATGTAAGCAACACAAAGCCGTACATGGTCCCTAGAGGAGCAGCAAACCCAATTTCCTGCCTGGCTGGGATGGAGGGCAGGCGGAAAGGAGGAGGAAAGGAGATACTTCCATTGTTTACAACGAAATAGAAATTCCAGCTTGCAGAGACTGAGAGGCAGAGGCCTGAAAAGATGTAATGACATTCCTCCTGCCTCACGTGTTCACTTCCAACTGGTTTTTGAGAAACATTTCCATAAATACCTTCCATGAGAAGGTGAAAAGTACTCCTAATCTTCCTACAAAACATGCACAGAACAGGAGCATCTGAACAACACCCATTTCTAGAGGGAAGAATATTTAATTGACATGAAAATCAAGGCAGCACACTACATTATATTCAACACATACCTCTAATCTTCAGGGAAACAGATTTTCCATATTCCTACCCAAGTGATGCCATGCCAGGGGCAGAGATAGTAGTATATGGTTCACAAACCACAGCCTCCAGTTTGCCTGCTCACGGTACTGCAGATTAAAAGCCAGCACAGTAACCATGAGAGAAACCAGCTCTCTCTCTGAAGGAAATCACATATACTACAAGGAGACACAGAAGTCTTTATGAAGGCTAAATAGCCAAACAGATTCTTATGGCAGCACTGAAGTAAAAAACAATGCCTTAATTATTATCATTATATACACCCCAATTAAAAGCAATCCAATTTAGTTACTAGTATTGATTGTGGGTGTTTATTTCCCGGTTGTAAGAAAAATAAAGTATTTTGAAAGTGTTGGCAATATTGACCACAATCCTACAGTATGTTCAATGGGAACTTTACTTGTTCTTATCCATGAAGCTGCTCACTTACATGGCACATGCATTTTGATGATCAACCCATATTTGAAAATCATGAACAAAGAATAGAAGTTCTACATATTTCATGGTCCTGTCTGTTGTTTTATTTCAGTATTGTATATTACATGTTTTGTCATCTTTCATATCATTGTATTTACTAAAAGCTGCCTATATGTAGGTCTAATATATTTTCCCAGAATTAATACTACTTTAAGTTCCTTCTTTACATCTCAGTCTATTTTGGAACCCAGACCAAATCTGAAAATTTTCAGCCAGAAGAAATGTTTATGCTACTAGTCAGAGCACAATGCACACCTATGTATATGCAAACACTCCCTCTTGCTGCACAGTATTGCAATTTCTTTCCAGCTTTGCAGATATTTATTAGAAAGTAAATCTATGGGTAATGGTTATCCCAATGAGAGTTGTCATGACAACATCTGAGTTAAATCAGGTGTAGCACCATTCATTTTGGGGGCAGCATGAGTCTTGCATAGCTAGTTTTTGCCTTCTGTCTTACATTACCTATCAATGTCACCTGCTAAGGAGTTTCCCTTTTCCACCCCAGCTGAATTTTCAGTTTTTCCTTTAAATAAAAACCTGAAAGCTGGAATGGCAAGGAACTTAAATATTTAGGTGTCCAACCCTGACTTTCGGTCAAAGAAAAAGAAAAAACTTCTGGTCAAAAGCACTTGAGTACCAATCGCCCTTAAATCTTTTGAAAAATCCCAGCCCAAACAGCGTGTGAATACAGCATACTATGCAGCTAGCCTCCTCTCCCAGCATCCTTAAATCATTGTGGAATGACACCAGCTCAAGTAGCATGTGTTTAAATGGTAGAGCAAAGGGCAACTTACTAGATGTCTTTGATAGTTACAAGATTTCTGCACAGTTGTGTTGTCTTAATTCTGTAACATCTAATTATACAAATCCTTCTGAACTTTTATCATACAGTTTAAAGTGGATGTGATACTCTGCTACCCACATATCTTAATGATAGATTTAAAAGTAGAGAGGATATTAAAAATCAGATGTTTCCTACCTGGTCAAGGCTCTTTCTAGCTGTGTCCGTGAGAGAACCACAAGTTATTTTTAAATAAAAAGCTTTCTTTTTTTTCTTTTTTTTTTTTTTTCTTTCTATAAATTCACCAAAGGAAGGAAATCTTTACCAGAAGGCTCCCCAGGTTGGTTTCCCTTTCCCTTTACTGGCATAAGAAATGTCATTTGATGGTTTGCGTTGAAACTGCATTCAAACATCTCATCACTGCCTGCCCAAGCCCTCCTCCAGATTGAGTTCATCAGCCACATCAAAATATGAACAACCTCCCATTTCATAAGAGTTCGGCATTTGATACACAATGTGTTGCTCAGGACACCTTTTTTTGTAATGTCTGCTTTCCTGAACTGTCAGAGAGGTGACAGCACTGTGGAGGGGAAATAACCAAACAATGTCAAGCACCAGGAAAATTAGAGAGGAGAAAAACCTCTCCTGCAGTAGGAAACTGAGGTCTTCTGAAGACAAAGATTGTTTTTCTGCCTTAAAAACTGAAAAGAAAAAAAATATTCCACAATAATAATAATTCTTTTTGCCACAGTAGGATAATTTAGTAATAAAATAGTAATAAATTGCTGTAAAATGAACACATCCTTTGTAGCTACACCAAGAAATTATCATGCAAGTGACTAACACAGCCCAGGCATCAGTAGAGAGAGTGGCCTATTGTGTTACCATACTCAATTTCAGTTTCCAGGAGAACTAAAACATTGTTATGGTATGATGGTGTTCCCGTACTAGAGCTGTACCTCTAAGCTTCATTGTCAGTGTAACAAAGTAGAACCTTGTAAACATTATATGTAAATTTAATTCTGCCCTGTGATATATAGATTGCAGTACCTTCTCTTGTACAATGGGAACATACATTTTTCAAATAAACACTAACATCCTTTTACCACACCAGAGTAGCATCATGCAGTGTGGGAACAGAGCAAGTACCCTAGGAGGGCTCCAGCTCAGTACAGCATGACAATATTGCATGGTTCCACAAGCTTCGTGGTCTCAGTCCTGAGTAACTGGAATCAGATGAATTTCTGAAATTGATTTTCTAGAAGTGCTAGAATTTCAGAGTCAGTGGAATAGGACAAAATGTATTGATATAAGAGAAGAAAAAAACCAAACTACTGCTAAGGATGTAGGGATATCTTTATTCTTCTTCCTACAAATTCTAAATTTGGCTTCAAGAAACACTTCATGAACACCAGTGGTAAAAAACATCACTGTGTTCAAAGGAAAAGCAATACTGCTCAATTTTGTTAAACTATGTATTTTTCTGGGGGGATACACCTTTATTGAATGACTATAACTAATATACCTTGCACTATATGCTGCAAAATTTGAAAATTTTGAAAAAAACCCACAAGGAATAATTAAAAAAAAAAAAAAAAAAAGGGGGTTTATCACATTTGTCCTGCATCAAAACCAGTTCTGCAGTGCCTTGGTCACACATCTTCTGAGAAACATTTCTGAAAGCAGCTCTCTTGGACCCCTCCAATGGTGCATGCTCACACACTGCCTTGCCATGTCTTCTCCGTAGGTGTGTGGTGGGGGGCTACAATAAATCACCTTAAAAAACTCCTCCATCCGGACAAGTACACTGGTCTCCCCTTGACATCTCTGTAGGCAGTGGAGAGGGGCAGCCTTCTGAGGAAAACAATTTGGGGTAGGACTTCCAGACTGAAACAGCTCTATCCCTTCTTATCCAGAAGGTAAGAACGGGCACTGGGAGTGCATCCATGCGCCTACTGGGGCGTGAGTCTCCCTCCCTCATTCTGGTCCGAAGAGCGAGCCACTCTCCTTCCCAGATGGACTCTACTGGTCTGCCAGACCTGAACCGGGAGAGAAAGACCACCCCAAAGGCACTCGCTTGTTCTCGGTGGTACGTTCCTCAAGCTCAGCGTTTCGTTAAAGGTGCCTGCCACGGGCATGGGCACGAACGGTGAAATCACCTCCCTCCTCCTGGTAGACAGTCTTATTGCCGGGGTACGAGGGAAGCTCCGGCACCAACGCCGGCTTTCGGCGGGCAGGGCGGCGGTGTCGCCCCGGCCCCGGGCGTGGCGGGGCCCGGGCGCTCCCCGGCGCTTCCCCCGGGCGCCCCCTGCCGCCTGCCGCGCGGCCGCCGCGAAGTTGCGAAGCCCTCGGCTCTCCTGCAGCGGCCTGGCGGTTTCCAGCATCGTACCCTTGGGGAGGAGGGAGGGGGCGAGAAGCCACGTGCCGCCCCCGCAGAGAGCTGTGCCCTGCTGGAGTGCCGGGCCCACGCTAGCAAGTCACGGCCCCGGAAGGAAGGGAGCGGTCGATCGAAGCCGAGGGTGCTGGGAACACCAAGAACCCCTGATGTTTATACTGCATCTTTTTCCTAGGCTTTGTTTCAGTCCTGTCTGTTTTTCCTGGTCTGAACATCTGAACAATTAACTGTATATATGATTTGAAGCTATCTGAAGGAAAGCTTTGCTTTCTCAACTGGAGACCCCTCATCAGGCCACCCCTTGGATGCCCCATGTAGTCCACGTCTGTCTTTCACAAGTGATGCTACTGGTTCCATGGCCCTGTCACCATCGCTTCCATGTGACAGCAACCTTTAATTCTCTTGCTGATAACACTCTTGCCTTGTTTCTGCTTTGGCTCATTTACAAAGGAGCATGGTGCAGGCTGTCCACAACTTTTTGTGACCATGAGTCTTGTTACTGTTCCAATCAGAAGTGCCACAGGGAAGGAATTGTGGGTTTACTGCCACCATCAGCTCCCGGACAAACCCTAGAGGGCCATCCCAAATGAACTGATCCTCCTGGAAGTCCTTTTGTATGAGGACAAGACCCAGATAATGATTTTTGGGAAATCTTTGTCACCACAACTGCTTTCCCCAGAGTGTCTTGGGACGTGAGATAACGAGGAGTAGGTGAAAAACTTTCAGATGCAGAAGTCCACAGCTGAGACCACTGGCCATCAGCTGGAGTCACAGTGTTGTAGTCCATGGATGAGATGTTGATGAGTCACAAGGGAGTTCTGAAGTGCAATTATACCCTGTTGAGAACTGCAACCCTCCAGATCTACCACTGTGGCTGATCAGCATAGGCAAGGAAAGCCGTGGTTGTAAAGCCAAACTCTAAATGTTCTGCAGTCAGATAATGAGAGTGGGAGATGCTGATCAGGACACATTTTCTTTCCATAGCTGTCCATGAGGACTAATCCGTTTTAAAGGCACAAGAACCCTCACCAACAGAATGGCAATACCACTGCCTCTCTGAAGACATTGGGAATATCATCTCGTGCATATTTAGAATGACTCTTCTCATTCAGCATTCTCAAAAATGAAGCAAGCTCACACTTAACCAAAACCTCTCTGGAATACAAACCAATGGTGCCAGATGTATGTAACTCTGCATTGGCCTACACATTTACAATACAGTTTACGCGGTTCTGGGTATGTCAGGGTAGTTACTCATGCATCCTGGTGCCCACCTACTGAACTCCCATCTGGTTTTCTTCATGAATCATTGGCAAGTGTCCACATCCCCTTGTAAGTTCAGTTAAAGGTAAGAAAATGGAGTGCTAAACCTACCTCTTTTTCCCTTTACTACGAAGAACAAGAGTTCTGACTTAGCTGCAAAAGAAGGAAAGCAGGTACAGCGGACTCACAAATCTGCTACTTAAGGTTCCTCGTGCCCTCTTCTGCAGCCCCCTTGCACATGCATTTGGGGCATCCCCAAAGAAATTGCAGAATCTTAGCGGCAATGCACAAAACCACTCTAAGACAATCACTTTCCAGACAGACCAATATTTTTTTTTTTTTTCTAATCTTTACACTGAATCTGAAATCTGAAAATAAACACAATGTTGTGGCTGTGGACATATACGTGAGTTATGCCATGGAAAGTAAAGCTAGCCCAAAAATCTACAAATATTTGACATGGCCTTTGTAGACAATATTTCCCATCCCAGCCTTGTCAAGTTTGCTCACTTGATGACATTTCTCACATTTGCAGTCCTTACTTTTAAAGAGCATTCACAACTAATTTCATGTGCAGTGCCACAAGAAATTTATGCATCAAGTTTTGCTTCCCAAAGTGCAGGACATGAAGAGGCAGAAAGTCTGCACATGAGCCAGATATCATCAAGAAAATGAACACCTACTTTTTCTTTCACTTTTTAAGGCCTTTTTAATTTTAATAAAGGAATAACTTGACAGAGAAGGCTACAGCTGAAAGTAAATACCACCTGTAGAGCTAAACAATTCCTCACATCGTTATAGCTTATAACTTTGTCAATCAATAATAATATATTATTTTCAAAGAGAATTTAATGAGTTGCTGAGTCTAAGACATAAAATATCATCATTCATTAACTTTAATGATGTAAAGGCATTCAGTCTTTTAGTGTTTGTACATGCCCACAGGTATCAGATTGGAATTTGGTGAGGTCAGGCCAATGTGTGTCCTCCTGATAGAGGATAATATCCCGCAGGAGACAGTAGGAGACATCACTCACTAGAGGACACCCAAAGCTGGTTTCTCTTCCCAATTATACAGGTGTGACACCTGTGTTACAAGTGACAGAAATTGCTTACCTCCACTGTAAATATATTTAAGTCCATAACTTTAAAGAAAGCAACAGGTAAGAGACCATAGCTTTTAAAAGCCTCGAAACAACATATAAGGTGCATTTTCATCTTCTGTCAAGCACAGAGATCCTTCTCTTTGTTATTACATTTCCAGAGATTTTATGAAACTTCTGTTTTAAAGAGGCAGTTTGAAACTGTCTTAGCCAAACTAAAGTTGAAGATTTTCTACATGACTTGCTGAAATGTCCTTGATAGCCCTTATGTATAACTTTGCCATGGAAGATATCCAACAGTAATATGGGAGAGGTTGGTCTCTGGTCTTTGATGCAAAAGTTTTTTTAAAAATGCAAGGTATTTCACACAGACAGTCTCAGAGAAACTGCCAGTAATAAATACTTTCTTTGAGCACCATGAATTAATTGATAAACCAGAGCTACAAGGAGGACAGGTTTGTTCTGAGTAGACAGAAATAATTTTAAATTTTTTTGTCATTTACAACAGTCCAGATTTAGACTATTTAATTTGTATTGGTAGGATGTACCCTATAAAAATATCTGCCAAAGATCATTAGGACCTCACTTAAGAATGGCATAACAGCAAAGTGAAATCAATAGAAACATCATTCGCAGCTTCCCAAGGAGAAACACTCCTGGGCTGGAGGAGAATTTGAATTCAGGAGAGAAAGAAATGTCCCGATTTTTAACTACTAATTGAACTCAAGATTACTGGCATCAAAACAGCATTGCTGGGAATGGTGTTTAGAATTCCTCCCACTAGACAAAATGGGATATATATTTTTAAACCATTTACTGGAGATATTCCACAGAGCAAAGAGGCCCAAGCACATCACTACTGTCTCCAAGGCAGCAGCTTGCATAGGGCAGTCTTGGTTGGCAGCAATTTCCATGATGGCAGGAGGATTATAACAAAAATGACAAAAACTTTTAGAAGAGTTCTTTCAAATAACGTGAGGCTTTCCAGAGACTGACCATAAAACCTCCAAATACAAGCTGGAAGTATCATTCCCTGTATACTACAGTTTCTGTTCTATAGGAAGCATTAATGCTATACACAAACCCCACCTTAACAGATGGAAAGCAATTCCAATTAGGCAATATACAAAATGATAGACAAGACATTTTTAACTTGAAGGTGATCAGCTGTTGCCATGTTTTTGTTGGTTATGATATTGGCTGTGCAGAAAACTCCAAACATTCACTGAAAACCCCAATGCATGCCATGCCTACGAATTTACGGAAGGAAAGGCCTGAGTTCTGAGGTGATCCAAAGTCTAAGTTGTTCTTTTTGTGTCCTGCAAAGCTTTAATGATGCTTGAAGTTCTGTAGTGAGCAATAGCCCAAGACTTTCCCAGCCAGTAGGTAACTGCTAAAGCCCCATTAGACTTCAGAAATATGATCTATCCACACCCCCAGAACACCCTAAAACCCAGCAGCTGCAGACAAGACTTCCATCAGGTGGATCCAGACCCTCACAACATGCAGTGACAGCTACTTTAAAAATGCCTACAAGCACATTAATCACCTTTTCTATTCTATCATAAGAGCACATTACTTTTAAAAATGAGTGACCTGTGTTCAAGATCCTCCTCATCTTTCTCAACCTTTCTGGGTTTGGTTGTTTTTTTTTTTTGTTTGATTTTGTTTGTTTATTTTGGTATTGTTTGTTTATTTTGGTTTTGTTTTGTGTTTGGCTTTGGTTTGGCTTTTTGTAGGGTTTTTTTGGCTACTGGGTGACCCAGTTTCAGCAGACCAAACAGAGGAATGGGGTGTCCCCAGAGTTTCCAGATGGTTAACCCTGTGTGGTATTTTGCTCCATCCATGGAATTTGAAGGTACGGGGTTTTTTAAGATCTGACTGAAGAAAAAGACTGAATTTTATTCTCACTCACTGTGCCTGAAATTGGCATCAACTCATGCCAGCCCAGGTCTTCAGTGGATAAGCCAAAGGAGTAATTTCAGGATCTTGTAGCAATGATGAATTGGTGCTTGATAGCACTCTAGTGTGCTGCATCTATTAAAAATATCCTCAAATTACTGTCCTAAGATTTTAATTTAGATATTTAACCAGAGAATTTTAAAGGAGGTAAATTTCCATTCAGGGAATGTGTCAAGCAGCTATGGGTGGCCATTGCAAGTCAACAGCACTGCAATTGCATCTGTGGCCTAAAACAACCGTATTATTTTAAGAGTAATCTCTTTTAATAATTTTGTTTAAATTCATAAAAAGAAAACCTTTTTTCATGAGAGTAAAGAGTTTCTCAGTCAAGATCAATTCCTACATTTTCCTTCTGCAAGAGTACCCAGGCTTGAATCAGTTATTTCTCTCAAAAGTAACCTTCCAGCCTTTCAGTCTGAAGTACAGTTTAGCCCATACCTGTAATAAAACAAAACAAAAAACAACCCAAAACCAACAAAACCAAAACAAAACAAAATCAAAAACAAACAGACCAACCCCACAAACCAAAACACAAACCAAACCAAAACAACAAGAAAGAGAATTCATGCAAAATTAGAAAAACAGTATTCAAGAAGTGATCAGAAAAGAGGTTTCAAATAACCAGCACAGACATTACAAATTACATGTTTGGGTTTTTTCCATAGCCCCATTGCCAGGTAGTTATACCAAGAAGGTTGAACTAAGGTTAGTAGAGTTTTTTAAGCATATTTAATCTTCGTGTATGTCTATTATAGGACAAGACCCAGTTTCTCAACTGATGTTAATTGGTTTCATTTCATGATGTCAGCTGATAATCTTTTTCCCGGTGATGATTTGGCAAAAGGCAGCCCGTCCTAAAACCAAGCTGGTATCTGTAGCTACTTGCTTACTACTCATTCATAATGGTATTAAATCACTGATCCTTACTTCAGCCGTCCAGGTGTTGTCTGAGCAATGCAAACAATTTTCTGAGTACTTCACAGACATGAACGCATCTCCCAACAGTTGTGTGTCTAGAATTGCACAGAGATTAGATCACTTACCACAGGAGCTGGGGAACAGCATTTCTGTGGTTTCTAATCCAGACTTTGGTCACCAACACCAATCTACCAAAGAGGACAGATACAAAAAAGTTTGTGATTTGTAAAATCTTCAAAGCAGAAGCTCCTCCTATCAAGTCTATCAGCTCTGCTGTAAACTGTTCCTGCTTTAAAGGACAAAGAGCTCTTTTTCATTCAGACTTCGTTTGCTTTATTTTTTTGTTCATCAGAGAAAGCATTTGTAAGAGGCTGTGTTAATGTGGGCTTCCTCTGTTGGCTTTCTTGTAAGTGAGCACAATTTCTAGGATTTTGTGTAAACAATGGATTAAACTGACTTTGGGGTTAAATCTTCCTGTTGCAGCATAATTCATCAGACTGCAGTGAAAGCACAGAGAAAGCTATTAGCTGGGAGTGACTAACATGGATATATCTTCTCAGGGTGAAGATGTTGGTCATCTCAAATAAGAAGCTGACCATCGATTTACAAATCCCTGTAACTCCAAAAGTTAATTCCTGAGAAAGGCTTAGGCACCTGAATACTAGTATGATGACAGGAACTGTCAACACTCATTTATGCGGCAAAACGTATTTTGTATGAATTATATAAATCTGCAGTCATTTGCATTCTCCACTATCAAATGTACCTACTCTGAGATCTCCATATTTGAGTGCTAGGCCCTCAGCCAACCACAAAGTCACAGGTCAGATAAATTGTCTCTCTGTGTAAGTTACTCTTTTTCCTTCCTTCTGAATCTGAATCCCTAAAATAAAAGTGTCCATTCTCACTTTTTGAATAGAAGACCATTTCAAGCTGAGTTCTGCACAGGCAAAAACTGTATTTTCTGAACTTCCAAACAGATTTTATCCTCCACTCTTCCCTGTCTTTTTTAGAAAATCACCTTCCTCTCACTTTGCCTTTCTGCTTCTCTTTCCTCTGTTCACATTTTCCTGCCTCCTTCACAGTTATGTCATCAGTGACTTACACAACTTTCTTCTCCTTTATCCCTCACAACTTTTTTTTTTATAGTTCTTCTGTTCAGTGTTGCTCTTCTCCTGTGCCTTCTGTGGCTTTCCCTTCATTGCACTTATGCTTGTATGTTCTTTTGTCTCACTCTGATGTCCAATTTGCATAGGTTGTTTAGACAAGAAAAATCTTACATCTCTCAGGTCACTGGAGTGCCCATTACAATATCCGTGGCTTTAATTTAGGTCATTTTAAAAGAATTCTAGTTCCTTGACAGTTTTTCTAGAAGCAATGTGATTTGCAAATAGAATAGTGGGGTAATTTAGATGGTATGAACTTCTGATAGCTTTCTTCAAACTATCTAGTTTTTCTTTAGCTTAAAACAAGACATTTTTACAGCATGTCCCTAGGCAGCTAGATTGCCCATCAGAGCTTAGACTTTTTAGACTAAAATTGAAGAGCAATTCTGCAAGATGCTGAGTACTTTCCTAAATTCCCTTTGACTTCTATGATCAGACTCCTATAAGGCTTATTTTTCAGGCTAAAAGCCTGAATTATCTTTTCACACTCATTCATTTTGGTTATATCTACTCCAGAGTACTTTGTATTTGCTGCCATAGATGTGAAGTTTCACTAATGAAACACATTTCCTGAAGCACTTCTAGGTCTCTGCGAAGGAAGCAATGATTTTGTCAGAAGCAAGTTTTTCTGACTGATAATAACAATGTTCTTATGATTACCGTGTAAAGGTTCATGTCAAAGCCTGTGAAATCTGTGGGCAAAACTCCTGGCACAGGGTATGAGTGATGCCAGTATTTTCTTCAAATGTATTGATGACCAGCCTTTTGAAAGAAAGAACAGGACATGACAGCAGCTTCTGAGGCCTAGACTGAGCCTGGCAGAAGGAGGACCCTGGAAGCACTGCAGACTGCCACCAACCTTGGTAACTTCATCAGCTTTGAATGTTGCTGGGACCATTTGGGAATTCTGGACTATTAGCACACTGAGCAACATCTCGTATGTACAGCTGCAAGATGTAAGTCTCAGAATTCCTGAGTTATCACTGGAAATGAAGTTATTTATAGAAAGATGTCCTGGCGGATACAAACATTTCTGAGAAATAGCAGCAAAAAGATAAGGTATTAATGCTCTTGCAGCTAATCACATTGATAGGTTCATGGGGCATGGTTTCATGGTCTGTGCTCACAGGAACACAGGATGAACCAGCATGTGCTGATTTCCTTCCTTACATGAAAAAATACATTCACTTCAGCAAACCTGTTTTATTCCTACCATAGGTTATAATATTTAAAGCTGCACTTAACCAGGGCAAATATTGTGTCTGTCCTCCTGCATAATGCTGACCATAGTCCTTGTGTGAACTAGTGCTGGTCAGTTCTAAAATAATGGTATTAAAAAAAAGAATCCCTTAGATGCCTTTCGGTAAAAGGACTATTGATACAGCATTTGATTACTGTAAGCAAAATTTAATTAAATGAACACTTAATTTACATCCTTCTGAAAAACCAAAGAAAACAAAGTCCACCTATGCAGAAAGTCACTTTAGAAATTACACTCATCAGCAACACTGAAGTGAACTCAGCTACCCAACCAAGACACAGCAGTGTTTCATAGTTAGTTAGTAAGAAATAATTCTTTAGGTGAAAATAATTTGTCATATAGTTTATTTAAGTTCCCCTGAATTCAAGCAGCAAATTATGAATGTCATTGAACAGTCACGGCAGAGGCCAGAGAGCTCCTTGAGCAGATGAAGTCACTGGCTTGCTATGTTTATCCTGCCTCACATTTCTCACAGGCATCTGAAGCCTGTATTATCAGAAGGAGCCTTGGCATCCAGCACAATAGCAGGTTTATGTTAAAGAGAAAGGGTCCCCCTCAGGAACAGCAGGACATGGGCTACAATCCCAGTAGAAGTAGCAGCACCAGCTTCCTGCGCCCTGGGCTGGAATGGGGAGAAGGGGAAATGAGACACCGTGGCTGCACACTGCAGAACAGAAATTACAGCTCACAGGGACCAACACACATATGCCTGCGAACATTTTCAGCGTCACCCCCCAGCTAGGAAAAAGCTGATATGTGGATTTTGAGCACAGTTCTTAGAAATATTTCTTAAATAAAAGCTTGTCTTTTTTTTCCATCATGGTCCCAGGACCATAGCAGATAGTGAAAGATTCTAAGCAACAAAGGTTTCCAGTAAAGATGTTACCCACGTCTTTACTGATCCTGACTCTGTGACAAACCTTTGTTCAAAAGCCTTTGGAGACTCTGCAACGACTGCTCACATTTCCCAGTTCCCACCCGAGCAGTGCTGGAGGTGATGACAGAGGTATCATTGGTAAACCATGCTTGGAACTGCACCGAAGGTGACACCCAGCATACCTGGTGCTGACTAGCTGAAGTACAAATTAGGACATGGTCCAGACACCTCTGTGAACTGCCACAGCCATGACATAGGCAAATGCAGCCAGGATGAATGCACTGGGGGAAAAACAAAAAGTACGGTAAATTATTTTACTGCCTGGCCTGGGCAGCACAGGGGGATTCAGCACATACGGCTGCCACCTGCAGTCAGTCAGTCAGGTTCCTGATGTCCTCAGTGGTGCACCAGGACCCAGTTCCCACCTGAGTCACTGCCATCAAGGAGGACTCTGCCAAAGCTGGTGTGGTTAGATGGAGGCAAATTGGACACCCTCCCTGCTCTTTTGCAATGTTGCCTTCTGTATCATCTACCTCTTTTTCCTTCTGCTTTTCTTCAGTTGATTTTGGCTTCTCTTTGAAACATGTGGTTCCTGCTTTCTTGTTTATCTTTTTTTCCACTTTTGACCCTTCACTTGTCAGTCAGCCCCTCTGCCTGTTGTAATTTTTATTAAATGTTCATTATCATGATGTCAGTTAGCAGGAGGATTTTTTTATTTTTATAGCATCCTAGAATCTGCCTTTCATTCCCTTTCTTCCTTCTTTTCCCTTGTTGTCCCAGTGTCGTGTGTCCCCCCCCCCCGCCCTTTGCTTTGCATGACACCATTCTTCTTCTGCCTCTGCTCTGTTAGTAACAGCAAGGCAGTGTCACACACTCAAGGGACTTCTGCATCCTTAAGTATGGCTTTGGAGTACAAACAAAACCCAGTGTTTCAGCTGATCTATTTCAGTGTCTTCTGTGGCTCCCATCATACTAGTTTTTAATGTATTTATTGCTATAACTTTTTGCAAGTTCCTGAAATTAATTATTCTGAAAGTTGAATATGGACAGATTAAGAATTTCAGTAGGACTTCTGAATGTCCAGTAAAGGAATGGCCACAACTTTATATAGACAAATGACTAGAAATCTGGCTTTAAGTGATGTCAAGTTCATCCCAAGATCTAGTCTTTTTTTTTTATTATTATTTTTTATTTTGTCATGGCTGGCTACTGGATATTACATAGTTCTTTTGTATGTTGGAGATAGAGGAAACATCTCCATATTAGCCATTTTTATGCCCATACCCTCAAAGGGATATTCAGCAATAGCAGTGATATTTCCAATCTCGTCCCCAAACTGGGAATACTTAATTTCCAGTTTCATAGCCTTCAAGGTTTTTTAAGCACTTTTGCTGTGCAAGGGATTTTCCCACTGAATTTTGGTCAGCTAGCAGCTGTGATATACCTACATAGTGGGTGCAATACTTCTAGTTTTCAGTCTCTCATGCGCTTCCTCTCCTAATGTCTTTCCTGAGGCTGTGTGGGGCTGGCAGGGTGGGTGGGTATGAATTGTTCTCATCAGCTGATTTCAGGTGTCTGGTAATATTTTGACAGTGTTAATTCAAAGCAAGATCTATTTTTTTTTACCTTTCCTAATTTATACCATCATGGATTTGTATATTCAGCTGCTGAAAATCAGTCTGCTTGTGCAGTAACCTTGGACAGTCAGAATGTACATGCTGCTTCAAAATATCATTCTGTGAATTAACCTTGCACTTGTTTTTTCCTAAGAGAAAGGAGGTGACGTGGTGTTCTGTGAATTGGATCTTAACAGTGAGTACTGCACCCCATTCCCGATTATCAGCTGATACTTACTGGTTTTATAATTCTGAGATGAAATTTACTTAAATTTTCTTGATTGGCCTATAGTTGCTTTTGACACAATTGAGAGCCAATACACTCCAAACCACTGTGCTAATTATTGAACAATCTCACTTCTCTCAAGCAAGGGAAATGGAGCAAATTATCCAAGTAGTGGAAAGGGAAATCTGTCCGTTGAAAAATATGGTTTTATGAGCTGATACTGGATCTGAAAATACAAATGTTGGCAAAAATGAAAGGAAAGCCAGTTCAGTTTTGAAAAAGGTATATTTTCATATAGAGAGAACTTGTCTTTTCTGGGAACCTTTAATTTAATGTACACTGGTTTCCTATTTTAAGAAAACAATTCGCTGTTAAACACTATGCCAGCCAGACTTACATTTTTTAAGCAAAAAACTCTTTGTCCTGAAGTATTTTAATGGCCTAAAGAGCAGGAAATTGCCTGTGACATTTCATTTTTTCCATTCTAAGGCAGAAACGGTCCAAGGTCTAAAAATAGCTCTCTCCTGAAAAGCACCCTCCCTCTCATCATTGTAATATACCATAAGCCATGTGACAACAAAGACATTTCTTTCTGAGCCTAACATTCCTTTCAATCACACAAGTCAGCAGTTAAGACTGTCTTCATGTAAAACTGCTGACTTGAATGAAAATTTTGTTTACTGACTTAATACGACTAATTTGATGACCTGCTCTGCAGGACAATGTCTTCAGTTCCTCCTTCTTTCTGTAACTGAACACAAATGATGTTGGTCAGAATTGCAGATCCACCTGGGGAGAGAAAAATCTCAGTAGACTTTGTGCTCTCTGCCCGTTTTACTATTAGGCACTTTTCAGCTCCATCCACTTTGAAAGGAATTTGGAACATATATTCATACACATTTTGGTCTGCAGCCATGAATGGACAGGTGTGGTAGATGGTACCCATAAATAAGGTTAAAAAAAGACATCATGTGATAGATTAATGCCAAGGAGTATGTTATGGAGGTCAAAGATTCTGCCTTATCATTATGCCTAGACACCCGGCAGGACTCAAAGGGAGTCTTGGCATTCAGATCATTCCCCCAGCAGTGAATCCAGACATGTGAGTGAATCACAAGATACTTGTTTATTGTCAACTTGAAAAAAAAAAATAAAGTGAGACTGGTTTATGTGTAGACTGAGGCCAGCATGGAGACATTCCTAGACAGGGTGGAGCCCACAAGGCGAGTGGTGCTGTCACTGAGGCAGCAGGTCCCAGTCTGCACTGAAGCTGGAGACTGAGCTTTGTGATATGATCTCTTCAGTGGTGAAATTTGCTTAAGAGGTTCTTGCCCCTTATCTCTCTACCTCAAGGCCCTGACCACTCGCTCCTGTCTGCATTACAGCTTGCTGCCTGTCCTTAACTGTGCTACTACAAATGACCTTGGGGACAGGCTATCATGTAGGTCTCTAAAGCAATTTAGCTTAAAAATAGCCTTCCAAAAACACTTCACGTTTTTTAATTTGAAATCAAAATAATTTCTGCTGACTGGTTTTGCAGACAACCCTAAAAAGTTACCACCAACATGGTAACAAGCTGAACTACTGAAAGGTAACTTAGCTCCTCAAATTCCAAAACAAACACATCATGAAAATATGCACAAAGAAACTATGCCTCCTCACTGGCGAAGTAAAAGCAGAGAAGCTTTGCTTTCCTCCAATACCAAAATCTTAATGAACACAAACATTCACTAGAATTTAATGAATCACACAGCCTCAAGGGATCGAAATTAGACAGGCTTCATCCCATTGAAATCAATGAAAGCTTTGCCTCTCCCTTGTTTTGAGCTAACATTTTTTTTCTCATCTCTTCTCTTCAGGCAGTTTTAATATAGCCTGGTATTTGACCATAGACTACATTTTATCATATGTCAACATATATCCTGGACCATGTGACTATCAATAGACTCCTGTATTAGACACCTGGGAAGTACGGTGGGAAAGGCTGCCAAAAACTCTGTCTAGATCACTCCTCTGTCCTGAGATATGTTCACTCATGACTACAGTCTTCATGGCACTAGTTGTCTAAACTTATTTCTGACAAAATGTTGTTTAAAAAACCCGCTTATCTCCTTAGGTAATCTAGTCCAGTGTTCAGCTGGGGAATTTCCTCACCATCTCACCTATGCTTGACATACCACACAGTTCCATAGCCACACATCAGGACAGATGAACATAATCACTGGTGGAAACAGCTGTGGTAGAAACACAGAAGCGTGGCATGTGTCTGGTGGTATTTGTTCCTTTTCTTTTAGACAAGAAGAAGAAATATAAATTGAATCAAATAGCTTAGTGAATATAGCTAACAAAAACAGTTGGGGTCTTGGACATTTCTGTGCATACATGAACTCAAAAAAAGTTGAAAAATCAGTCATTTTCTGTTAGTTCAAATTCCTTTCCACAGAATATTGGTGGTTTATTAGTGTGGAGAAAAGCTGGCATAAACACAGATAGAACTTATTTTTCCTTACAACTACAATAAGATAAAATCTAATATTATTGTAGGACCCATGGGAAGAGATAACAATTCTACTGACTTGCACATTTAAAAATGAAACCTAGCAACATTGTAAAGGATGTACAGGAGAAATCAAACTAGAAACAATATATAATAAACTGTAAAATCACTTGTCTTTATTTAAACACCACTTGAAAGTGCTTTACAGGATTGTAAAGAGTCAAAAGATAAATCCTTGCACCAGATGAAAACATTACCAATGATGGTATAAGATGCTGATTCAGAAGAGAATGGAAGACTGGAAAGGAAATTAAGGTGCTGTAGAGATTCTGTACAGACAGTACAGCAAAGTCGAGACCATATGGAAGATGTGGAGGAAAACTTGGACTTCTAGGACAAGTTGAGGTAGTAACAGCAACAAATGGTAAGACCTGGTTTGCTGTCGTTTTACATTTTCTTGTGATGTACAAGGATTATTACATTTTTGTTACATTTTCTCATCTTCTTTCTCCAAATCAATCAGTATTTTAGAAAATGGAGGACAGTTAAAAGAGTAAAACCAAATTACTTAGATTCCTGCAGCATTTCTTTAAAAGTGTAATAACTTTTTGAGGAACCTGCTTTCAAGAGATCATCAGTTTGTCAACACAGTTTACTCATTCCTCTCAAACTCTGATTTTATTTTTTTTTTTTAATTGCCCTTATTGCAGCATTTCGGACATTTCTCTCTGTTTTGTGGGTTTTGGGTTTTTGTTTTGTTTTGTTTTGTTTTAATAATGACACTGGCATATGAAATGCCACTAAATGACAGATTCATTTCACCTAACTTTATCTAGCTTAGGTGAAGTTTGGTTGTGTATTACCAGAGTTAGCAACTGCAGTTATTACAATCATTACAGTGAGTTGAGAGAAGCAGGTTTTTAGGGAGCATGTCATCTTTCAGCCATTCTAGGCATCTGTTTTGAAGAAAGGCTGTCTTTGTCTCTACATTGACTATAAATGGAGCCAGAAATGGCCAGTCTAGGTATAGATGTCTACATCAGGTCAAATGACTCATACCTTGAAAGTTGTACTGAATAATCCTGGTTATTGAGAGCACTGATTTTGACAGCAGTTTAGTAATACCTTGTAGAAGTTGTTTCTGTCTTTTGCAATACCTTTGGATTCAGTGAAGTGTCTGATGAAGAAGCAAACACTTGCAGACTTTTTGGCTCTGCCTAAGTAAGGAACTAAGAGCACACCTTGCCTACAGGCAAGCATGTTGCAACATAAAATGCAGATAGCTTGCAAGAAAAGTAGAAGCATTAAAGACACAGCTCTTTATGTGCCCTAGAGGGAGAGGAGAAACCGGCAAGACCTTTGTACAACAATTCAGGGAAGACTCATTTGACACAACCATGATGACACTCATATTATTGGTATTAAAAGTCTTGACTTGTCACAAAGCATACTTTGCTACAGATATAATTAAAAAGTGGATAAAAGAGTTTAGTACCAACAAGGAAAGAAGTTCATATTTAACATGTGCTATTTCACATTTATTTTCACATAAGTTAGTAATACAGCTGGTTCATATAACAAAATAGTGTGGCTACTATAGACCAAAATTAACTTCTGCAGTTCCTTGACTATAAAATCACTTGCGTTGCTGTCCTTATCTCTTGACTATGCTCTTATTCTGAAACAGCACAGCGGGATTTATCCTGTCAGGATTTCATGATAGTATTTGCAGTCATTGGAAATCTGTACGAAAGAGAAAAAGTCCCACTTAGCAGCAGGAGGATGACAGCTACAATCCCAATAGGAATGGCAGCACCAGCTTCCTGTGCCACTGGGCTGGAGGGCATGGAGTAAGAAGGAGGAAAAGCAATGCTCTGGTTGTGCATTACAGAGTAGAAATTCCAGCTCACAGGAATCAGGACACACAGACCAGCAAGTATGTAGAAGAAGCCACTGACCAGGAAGAAACGGGTAATGAGAGTTTTGTGAGTGATTCCCATGTAAATATTTCTCAGAGCAAATATTGTGGCAGTCAGTCCCAGCAAGCCCATGAACATGGCAATCAACAGGAGACCCTGAGCAGCATAAATTTCATGGGGGATGGAGAAATCATACCCACTGAATTTATGGCAGAACTGTTCTTTATAGCCAGGTGAGACATGAAGGTAACTGATGAAGCAGACTTTCCAAATCCCCACCCAGGCAATGCCAGAGGAGATAACAGTAGTGTTGTCCACGTGCCACACTCTCCATTCCACACTTCCCAGTGAAATGGTGCACAAGATCCAGCCTGCTGTACCCAGAGCAAATGCAGCTAGCTGGAGGTGTGAGGTGCTGACCAGGGAGCTCATCCTCTGGAGGTCTTCCGCTCTGTCACAGACAGGGTTGCCATGTGAAAAGAGAGAGGCACTGGAAAGAAGCACAGTATAAAATTACAAAGGTGATTATTGTTTGATTGAATAGGTGAACTTGTTAGTGAAAAAGAAAAAGCAGGAGAGAATACACATGTAGAGGAAAGATGGCACTCATCTTTCCCCAGCTGTAATGAATTGTTGAAATGTAAAGTCTGTAGACAAATAATATCCAGGTTTTAATTCTGCATGTGTCATCGTATCACAAGAAGAAGAAACGTTCTCTGATTGTCTCCCATTACAATCTCCTTTTTACGTTCACAAAAGGAAAATTCACATCTTTTTCCAAGTTATTTTCTTCCTTGGTAATTGACTGTTACGTTCCAAAGTCCTTATGCACATTATATGTAATCAGGAGCCCTAAGGGTACAGGCTGGTAGAAACCAAACCTGACAGAATCCTTGGGATCCTAGATCCTGCAAGACATCCTACAAAGCAGCCACAGAAGCCATGCTCCTCTCCTCTGGCAGCTGCGTTTTTGGTGCAGCAGCCCAACCTGAACAGAATCCTACTTTCATGCTGCCCTTACTGAGTCTTGCTGGGACCAGTGCTAGACAGAAAATGCTGTAGTTCAAAAGCATATCCAGGCCACAAAGTCTAAGAACAGCCATTTGACCAGTTTTAGATTGTTCAGCCATAAATGCACTAGCAAAACCAGTTGAATTAATCAGAAATATAACACCCTGTGCAGGGGCTGGAGCCTGGATGTGCTGCCATTGCTTTCCCATCCTCAAACTTTAACCAGGATTTCTTCAGTGTTTTACCTTCACAAATCACTCTCATTTATAACCTGCCCAACTTCTCTAGTTCAAATCATCTTCATGCTGTGGTGGAAGATTTTAGTCATTTAGCCTAGCAAAAGGTTTTAGGCTTGTTTGCTCACTGTACATTTTGAGTGCAAATTAGGGTTTTCTTCTTTTTTTTTTTTTTTTTTTTAAATCTGTTAATTTCCATTTTTCATATGACCTTCTGAACAATTGTAGGAATGATTTATGACCAGAGAAGATGTGGCCTTGATTTTATTGTGTAGATCTGAAAGTTCCTAGGGATCTTTATATTTTATGAGTTATCTAAAATGCCTTTTTCTTGTGGTCTCATTGCATTCAAGACCAAGTTCTCTCTAATAATAAGAAGATAGACATGCAACTATGTTTTGCTACTCAAGGAATAACTTTTATATTTACATACCTTAAACTAACAGATTCAGTTGGTGGTGTGATCTAGTTGCAAAAATCCATCTGTGGAAATCTTAAATAAAATCTTACCTAAACCTTAAATAAAAAAATATCATCATAACAATATGGTCTTAAGCAAACACTATCCATCTTTGCATTCTGGTGCCCACTGTGTACTTAATTCAGTCCCAAAGCTGATGCCACTGATAAGAGGATGGGACAGAGTGGGTTTTGACACCAGCTGAACATGACAACATCTGTAATGTTATCATTTTGGCCACCCAAGTTCATCTATTTATTCCCATTAGGACTGATTTCCTGTGGAACATATTAATCTCCATTATTGTAAATGTACATTTAATCCTTTCCTGAATAGAGGAAATTGCTCTGGAATAGCCTCCTGTGTTTTTATCTACTTAAAACCAATTTATAAATGCTATCTCAATCTGCTACGTTATTTACAAAGTGATTGTAAAACCTTCTATCTAATTAACAGTTGTTACCAGCTATATAACATGTAGCCCCACGGGACATTATGGATGTTTTTCTTTCTGTCCAGTTCCACATCAAAGTAGCACTGTTTCTGTTTATGTCTAGTGATGGGAAGATGCTGAATGAAAAGAATGCAATCAAAGGAGTCTGACTCCCTTCTGCTCCTGTTTGAATCATCTGAGCACACAGAGGCCAAACCAGAACCATATTAAAATACCATTTTGTGCAGCACCTATATTCCTGTAATGCTTTTTGTATACTTCATAAACATTCATTTAAACAACATGCTGATAACAAGGTCATAAAAGAGAGGCAAACAGGCTGTTCAGTGTATGATATCAGCATATATCTTCACGGCTTGAATTTACTTAGCTGTTTTCCCACAGAATTAACTGAGATCATGCCTGTGATTACTGTGCCCTCTATCAAATCTTCCTGTGATAAGTTATTTAGAATGGTGTCCAGAATTGAATTATAAAATGAAAAGTTAGGAAAGTAAGTATTTTTTTTCCCTATGAGATTCACAAAAAACACTGAACAAAGAAAGATGCAGGAGGAAAGAATTCAAGGCTTATACAACAATTCTGAAAACACTGGAGAATAACCAGCTATAATGATGAGCTTTACATGAGGTACCAAATGTCTAGACAAAGAAAACTACTTATGTAGGAAATGATTCACTTTGGCTCATTTCTCTGCACCCTGCCCACTGGAACTTACTTGATCTAACCTGATAGAACTGACTAACTGAGAGAAAAATCGAAGTGAAAAGAAGTACTTTTGAGATCGATGAAATTGAATTACAGTTCTCACATTTTTCCTCTTTTGGAAAACCAGACAGAAACCTGTATTTACAACCTCGTGGTATTAAGATTCAGCATGAAAATAAGGAACAAAATATCAAGGTGAAATACTTACATGTATGAAAACGTGTAAAAAATAAATGAAAGGTCTAATTCCTGATTTCAGTCTCTATGGTTATGAAGATTAATAAACACCCTATAGGTTTTTGCTGGTATCCTCAAATGAGAACAGATACCTATCCCTTTCCAGAAGCACTGATTTGAAGGGAAGACTTTGGATGAAAACATAGTCTCAAGTTTCTGCCATAAGCCCTGCTGCAGGTCATACCATCCCAGGCACCTCAAGCACACCGTGGGATGAGGGCATCCAACCGAAGTGGTGCAGCTGGCCACGGGCCGAGCTCACGCCGTGCGCCTGCCAGCTGGCAGAAAGCATCAGAGAAACTCATTTTTCCCCCACACGTAGAGAGAGATTTATTTTCCAGGACTGTTGTGACAAGCATTTAAAAAAACACCCAAACTCAAACCATTTCTCTTAGAGATGCCCAGTAAAACCGGGAGTGAGCTGCAGAGGGCGTCTCCCTCCAGGATTTCACCCATCTCAGCCTCTCACTTGCTGTGAGACCTCGAGGGAGGAGGAAAGAAGAAGGAAACCTCGGAGGCAGAAGAGCGACAGGACCGTTCCAGACTTTCGCAGCACTCTCCGCACCCGCGGACCGACTTAGGGCCCCAGCATCCGGGCTCCGTCAGCAGCGCACGGGCTGGGGCGACCCTGCGCAGGTCTCCATCCGCGGGAGGGGATGCGGTCGCGGAACACAGCTCCCGCACCGCTAGTGCCCTGCCTGTATGCTTCGAAGACAAAGGCAGCCCCCTCGGAAAGAAAGAATTTGATCCATCGCTAACTTGACAGTCACATTAAAAAAGGGGAAAAAAATGCCTCCCCCCCCCAAAAAAAAACCCCACCCTTTTGGTCCCTGTGCAAATGGCCTTTCCAGCCTTCTGACGGAAAGATGGGAAAGTTCAGTCCCTGCTTGTTTGCAGCTTTACTGGATAAAACAGAGTTCAAAGTCCAGATCATACGTCAGTCTGAGCTAACAACACAGACAGCATTGGAATAATCTATTGGCGGGTTTCATGCTTTAGTAAGTATTTAAATATTTTGAATTAATTTAATTAGTGTAGGAAGATAACCTATATGGAATACGGTGTAAATAATACAGTGATGTAATACAATTACTATATGAATTTCCTAAGGCAAATGAACTCATATTTAGTCAGCTATGGGTGATCTTCTGAATAATTTGTTGGTGTTATTGACATGCAATTCTTGATTTGGAAGCTCACTCAGAGTTGTGGATTTCAGCATCCAGAGTTTGCATGCCACCTACTTCAGGTGTTGGAAGTAACCTACAAAGGCAATCTTACCAGGAGCAACAACTAGGTCTATGTGGTGTCTATGTCAGTGAACAAAAAGCACAGATGAAAACCCCTTTTCACCCAAAGATGCAGAATTGTGTTAAGAGGTGGCCGCAGTTCCGTCTCTCAGTGTCCCGTGATTTCATCAACATTTTAATTTAAAAATGATTCAGCCTAATCCAACAAGTATTCCAGCAGCTTCTGGGAGCAGTTGTTAGAAAGTCTAGAAGCAATAGATAAAAAAGGAGAGCTGCTTCTATCAAGCTTCTCACATGACAGTCCCTTGCTATCATTTTCTCTCTTAATATATCTTAATTTGGAAGCATTTTCCTTCATGGAGGTATCTTTAACTAAATAACCTACCCGAGTAAAAGCAAAACATAAACTTTCTAGCATTCAATGAAAATTTCCACAGCGATGACATAAGCTAATGGTAAAAGGTGATACATGCTAGTGAACTCATCCAAATATAGAAACCTGAAGGATCCTTTTGTCTTTGTTAGCTATTTTTATTTCAGTCAAGCATTGCACAGTGAGTAGCTGTTTATGAAAACTGTGTTAAGCCATTACCCATATACTTAAGGGACAGGATGAGGCAGGACGTTCCCCCTCTTAGTTACAAGAAATAGATGATTATGCCTGGGAGCTGTGTTGACTTTCCTACAGCTGCAAGTTTGCTTCTAGAAGAAAAAAATGGAAAAAAGTTGCTCTCTCACCTGCCAAATGGTTTCTTAGAGGGTTTTTTTGGGTCATCTGTGCATCAGACTTACCTTTAAAAAGACAAAAATGAGATGCTGCAGTCAGAGAGGTAAAGGTCACATTCTCACCTCCTGACATTCTCAGCAGCAGAAGCAAACAGAAATGGAGCTATAATTGAAATTGGGTCAACACTTCTTTTACTTCCAGTAATTTCTAGTGACAAAAGGCTAGGGTATGATATCAGTTCTCTGAGCACAGATACCTAAATGGCACCAAATGCATTTTTGACTTCTGGAATTGATACTGGGTCCTCTGAAAAGCTGGTTTGATTACATTCAGCAGACTAAATGTATCAGCTGGGTTTCAGATCTGCTTTCTAAAACTCAACCTGCCTTAAACTCCTGCAACAAAGATTAAAACAAACCTGCAGGCAAATGCAGGAAAAACAGCTAGCATACTTTCTTAATTAGTGCATATAAATATAATTGGGTCTTTCAGGTTAACAGGTCTTAAACTCCCTCATGGGGTCAGGGACTGTGCCAGGGACTGATGTCCAACTTGAAGGGTCGCAAAAGAGAGTGCCCCCAACTATGCAATCACCAGCAAGACTTGTCTTTAAATGCATCATTTCTTATGATGGGTTGAGGGCCAGATGGCATTAGCTTTCAGTGGCATGGAGGGAGTTTGACATTTACAAGAGGTCCTGTAGAGGCTGGTGTGTGCTAGGTAATACATTCCCCAGCACCAGCAGCATTCTTTCTGTAGTATTTCTCCCCTTCTGGGACCTGAAGCACCAGGCAGAGCTGGATGGGTCAGTCATCAACACCTAGAGCATAAGATCAGACACAGAAAGTGGCTTCAGGGAAGTGTGAGATGGAGCTGGGGTCTGTCATGTGAATTTGTGGAAGTCTTACACAAATTGCATGATCCCTGACATGACAGTCAAAGACTGTACCAATGCTTCAGACCCTTGAGTTTGGATGTGTCCAGAACTTGACAAGAATTTTTTATCCTTCTGTCATCACTGTTTCAGCACAGCTCTGGTTGAGTGCGGCTTTTTCTCTAAGGGTATCTTCTTGCTGTGGTCCCTGCCACAAGAGTTGCCAGCAGTCGCTGCTAAATCAATCTGTTGCTAGCTTCTTCAAAAGATGTTTAAACACTCAGTGTGGCAATTCTGTTGCTCCTATTTTTCTAGGTATGAAGTTAGCTGCATTTATGAGCCCTTCCTTGAATATAGTCTCCTTGACATTCATGGAATCTTGAACCCTGATGGGGTTCTTGTTTAGGTTTCAGCTGTCACTATCATACTCATTTTGAATTACAAAAGACAAAGTAGAAGGACATAGAGTCCTAAAAGTCATTACAGAGCATCTCCAGATTTAACATGCCTTATTTATCCCCTTCCTCCCAAATTACAATATCTAGTGTTAGGAAGTCTGCTGCTTCAACTTCCTCGTTGTGTTTCAAAACAAGTAGACCAAAGCAATCTTTACTTCTGTTCCACCAAGAAAGAATACATTGAAATTCAGCTGTGTAAAAGTTCTTTGCCTGTTTCAGGAAAAAATCTGGTTTTATTTGCTTTGATGGTAGGATGAAGAGAAACTGATCATTTCTATATATCCCTCATGGTTTTTTTCAGGCCCTCTTTTACATTTCTGTGGTTGAGCCCACATCAAGCTGTTGTTAAATAAGGAAATGTTGTAAGACTGTAGGCACTGAGATGGCAATAGGTTTGACCCAGAACCCAGATGACCCCATATTGTAATTTCTACATATTGTTTTGCCTCTGCCTTGAATGGAGTTCAATTTAAAGCCTATGTAGAAAAGTTTAGGGACATGCCAGGAATGACAGCCACTGAAAAACCAATGCAGATACACTGGCTGCGTTGAGATGCTCTCAGGAAGGTTCAGAAAGCAGAGAGAAGCCCAAAAGCTTGCCTGCTGTGGGTGTTGGGCAGAGAGAAAAGAGCGATAAGGGGTCAGGAGTGTGACTAAAACAACCACCCAGAGATCCTAGAGTGAGCGCTCACACGCTAGCTCACACATGACTGGGAAGAAGAGGGCACTGAGTATGGGCTTGGTGAATGGGAAGATGTCACCCAGGAGGAGTCACCTTCCAGCCAAAAGAACAGGAGCTAATGCTGCTTGGTGCCTGCTGGAGAAATGAAGAAGAGCTGAAGTACTGAAAGCATCAGCCTCAGTGCACCTGGTCAGGAGGAGTGAGCGCTGCCTGTGCCAACAACAGTGCCTCGGGAGCTGCCTACAGAAGGGGGAATGGGAGACCTGACCTGAATGCAGCGACCTGGTGGTAAGATTTTCTTCATAGACATCAGGTTGACAGGAGAGCTTTCCAAAAGTTTGGGAGACAATACTTGTTTCTTTGTAAGTGGTAGCACAGCTGAAATAAAACATACTAAAAAATGCAGCAATGTAAGAGCAAAGTGTGACTCTCCATGTTTGCAGCCTGTCTGCCTGTTGGAAAATGATTTTGCTTTAGGAATTCTACTGCAACTTGTAACCACCTTGAAGAGAAGGTTCATGATAAACTCTTCCTATCTAAAATACACCCAAAGTTGTTTTTCTCAGTCTGTGTAAGCAAGAATTAATTTGTTTCTGTTTATTTCATGTTTTAAGCAAACATTTTTGCTTTAGATGTTTCCAGGCACCACATGCATTTTGAAATTAACATTCAAATTCTGCTTTTGTAAAGTTTTCTAGTCTAGATGCAGCTTTATTGGTCTATACCGGACATGATTTACTAACCAAATCCTTTGTTCAATCTAAGTCTTGCAACAGAAAAGGAGTTAAAAAAACTCCAACAGCATAGCAATTAAGAAGGTCTCTTCACAGGATCACAGAATCATTTACATTGGAAAAGACCTTCTTAGCAATATCCCTATGATTTAATGCTTGAAAACTTAATTCTTCAATTCCCAATTGGGAAAACATTCTTTATAGGAAACAAATATTTAAATCTCTCTCTCCATCTGTTCTCTATCAGCACTTCATAAAATAAGTCATATTAAAAAAAGAGGAGACTTACTTCTGTGAGTCTGAGAGTTGCCTAAGGCTTTGAAGCAGTGTCAGCTGGATGAAGGAAGTTCCAGAAGGGAGGTGGAAAAAAATGCCCATGCAAATTGTCCGACTTGTTACACTACCAAGTAGGTACCTCACAGTTCCTTGTCACTCTCCCACTAAGTCAACAAAGATATAGGAAGTCAGTTAATCATTAACATATTACAAAAATATGAAAGCTTTACCATATGCCATTTTTTTTTTCTAATTGCTTTAAAACACTTACCGAAGTGTACAGATAACTCCCATGGAAAATTCAGTTTTCTGTAAGACACCCATTCAGAAAATTTGCCTTTGTGATTACATGATTTTCCAACCTGAGACCACCACAATGTCCCAGCCTGACAGCTTGAAGGACACAGAATTCTCATCTGAAAGAGAATGAAGTGGTTTCATAACCCTTTCTTTGTTAGAGTTTACCTCCTGTATTTATGCAACCCAAATTCGTGTAGCTCTACAGTGAGAAGAAATATAGAAGAGAAGGAGGAGGTTTTCTGAGGACTGAACTCAAGCTGAACTGGTCTCTTGTTGGATTGTGGTTGGCATTACCCATACTTTAGTACAAATATTACCATGCTTGCTATCTCAGATTTAAAACAAAACAAAATAAAACCCACAACACTTAAAAAAAATAAAATTCAATGTTTACCTTGCTTTGTGGTTTTCTTGTGAGTGTAAACAGTAATTCTTACAAACAGTAAGAGAGTTCTGAAGTCCATTCTGGTTTCTCCACTTTGCCACCTAGAATAAACTACGTTAATCTCCAAATGATACACTGGCTCCTACAGTGGAAGGATGCTTCCAGGGCTGGTGTTGAAAGATGAAGAAGTTTATTTCACAGAAGTATCCTGAAATAGGAAGACGTCATTGAAAAATTCTTCTCACCTCTAACACACACCAGGGCTGCTCATTGCCACCACTAAAGAAAGCTGCAAAATGACATTAATCCATACATTTCAGTTTTCTGCATCACTTTTAATTGAATTCCCCTCCTCTCTTGACGTAGCTTCCAGCAGATGCTGAGTTGCTGGTTTCATGTGCAAGTAGCTCAGTCTGGCTATGGTGACACAGTCTTAACTTCTTTTGCAGCTCACCAGGCTGGGATCTCCTGTCTGGATGGTCACAGTTAGACAATGTTAATTTGTTGCACAGGCAAATTCAGCTGCTCAGTCTTTGCTGTTGCGTGTCAAAAAAGCTCTGACATGTACAGACCCTGATGAGCTGCTTGTCATGTGTGAGACTAGACCATGGCCTTTTGACATGACGATGGGTCTGCTGATTCAGAAGGACAGCATCCTTGGGCAGTAGGCAGCTGGCAGATGGATTCCTTTTCTTGGTTGTAATAATTATGTGAGATAAAATTTGCAGCAATCCTATTGCTCACACTACAAATGAAGCTGCTGCATACAGCCTATTTGACTAACAGTTCAACAGGAGTGGCACCCCTACACTTCTCCTGGAACAACACTTCTTTGCCCCTCAAATTCTACATCTCTGACCTATTTCCTCTGTCACAAAAACACCCCATTGTGATGCTTTCAAGTTTAAATTTTACAGAAAAATAATTATTTCAATATATTTGCCAACAGCCATTAGTGCAGTGAAGTTTAATTCAACTGGAAATCTACATTGCTTAGCCTGTGATAACCAGCAGAATAAATAACATTAGCTTAGTGAGAAATACAATATACACAAAATGGAATGGAAGCAAGATAGCATGACAGTATTAAGTGTTTTTAATTCTCAATATATGATTATGACTTCCATAAAGTGTTTCCTTTTAGTGTATTAGGGACAAATTATTAAGAAGCAGATGGAAATTAAGTAACTTTCTGACTGTCTTATTTAAAGGAACACATTTTATGCATCAGATTTTATTGTTCTTTGAATGCCAATGGTTAATACTTTTTCAGGCAAAAAACATTTGCTTTCTTCCTCCTGTGGCCTTGACCCAAAGTGCACTGAAATCAATGGGAATAGTTCTGCTGACTTCAAAGACCTTTAGATCAAGCCCGGTCCCTTCTGTGGTTTACAATTTCATTGTTAAATACCACAGAACAGGAAATATTTGTTTCAAGTTATTTTTCCTTTCATTTACCACATTGAAAAAAACAGCCTGAAATCAAGATGCTGTGCAGGATACATTGCCTAAAGAGTGGTACCAAATAGGCAGCAGCCAGAGCCCCAGGAGGGGCTCCAAGTCTCAGATACATGTACTTTCTTGCTTTTTTTGTTTCAGATCAAAGGTTACTCCTTCCAGGATGCACAGCAGCCTACCTGCACGCAGCTTGCCAGTTTGTGAGCAGTGAACTGGAGAGTAGAGTTTTTGCACCCTCACTGTTTGTCAGTGCTTGTCCTCAGCAGATTATCAGACCAAAACAACTCTCGAAATCCAACACTAAACCTAAATGTGGTTCTAAAACCACAGCTTGAGTCTGAGAAAAATATTAACATGAACACCTTTTCTAACTGTCTACCTCTATGGCCAAGCTAAATTGTCCTTTGAAACCTGGGAAATTCAGAGATGAGCCACTGCTGAGGCTAATCCAATAAACAGCCCACTGGACACCTGCATAGGTAAACTCTACAGCTGTTGCAAAAATAAATACCCAAAAGCCAGGTGGGCTTTTGAAAGGGTTAAACCCCCTTGCAACTATATCAGGCATGCCTTAGGCAGAGAGATAAAAGTTTCTGGACGATGGAGTTGGGAGCACACCAAGTGTGTAGGCTCTGTGTTGCTCTGCAAATGGAGGTGGCCAGTGGTGGTTGGATAGATGGGCCACAGTAGGATCCTTCTTGTGTTCATAAACACAACCCTCTTGTCATATCATGGCAAAAGGCTCAGTTTTTTAACAGCTTGACTTTCATTTTTAATACTGTTATCACATTCTTTGTCCTCACAAGCCTGGCTAAAGCTGGGAACAAGCAGCAGTCAGACTGCCCAGGGCTTGCCTTGAACGAAAGGCATTCACTGCCAAGCTCTACAGACTCCATAGGAAACATTACAAATTATCAGATACTCAACACAATCCCCAGATATGTTCATCCCATTCATATCTGCCAGAGGGTGCTGCTTGCTTTTATGGTTAATCCCATCAGCTGGGAGGTTCTCTGGCCACAGAGAACTTGGGAATGGTTTTGTTGTGCTACTGCCATTATGTCATTGCATTTTACTGGTGTCCAAAATACTCATCCCCTACCATCCTTTGTGTTCTGTTTATGGTTTTTTTTTTTTTTTCTGGGCAGTGTGGGTGAGACTGAAACAAGTTTTAACCTAACACCCCAGTGGACTCTGACATTATATAAGGGACATTCTACGTTATCCCTCCTAGCAAGCGAGATGGTGTTCAATGTCCAGTTTAGCTACTGGAACCTGGGGAGCCTGTACTTCACCCACAGCTGAACATGCTTCTTTCCAAATAATCCAGCACAGCGCTAATGTCCCTGTCAGTGATCAAATAGTTGTTTAGTGCTTCATTGACCCAAACTATGTCAGAGATCTTTTGTCCACCATCAATGCCACCAGTAGCGTCCTGGGACTCCTTGCTTACCCACTAGCAACTCTTTTTTTGCCCTTACTTTTTCCTGAATTGCCCTTGTAACTGAACTAGAAGATTTGCAGAAACTTCCTACGAAGGAGTTGACCCTTTTACTATCCGCCCATTAAAGACAAGGGGGAAATAGAAACACACAAAATACAGCTGCCCAGATTATCTCCAGCATGGGTTGTTCAGATGTTTTCTTCAGAGACCAGACACCATAGATCCTTTGAATTTGCTTGGTATTAGTTTTTGAAGTAAAACTGAGATGACAATTACAGATTCAATCATTTCAAGGATGATTTCACTGTGATCATGGCTCAACAAGGGGCTGATTTAAAACCAGTAAAATCTGCCTTTGGCTCAGCAAGAAATCAATGTTTTTTTCCTGAAGATACAGAGCACAAAAGCTCACATGCATAAAATGAAGGGCTGCTAAAATTAGATGCACTCTTGTGGTTTGGATCATCTTCTGGTTATTCCCAGATACCCAAAAGTAGGTCATTCGAAGCTTAAGAAAGACATTTCCCTCAGACTTGTTGACATTTTAGAGCTAGTTGAAAAGACCACCTGATGGCAGGATGTTATCAACATGTTACTCGCAGGTTTCCCTCAGCCTTGGCAGTGTTTCTGCGCTGTGAGAGCACCCACCACAGTGTTACACCACCAGGCTTTTTCCACTTCATTAGAGCTGCTGTAGCAGCTTGTTCTTGTCAGCCGTTAAAAGTCACAAAGAAAATAAAATTCCTATAAATTTCCATTAAAAGGACCAAAAGTAAGATATCAATAAAAAGCTTTAGCTTGTATATCATGAGGGTTTTAAAGCTTTGCAGAGCAACTGACTGCACAAATCACGGGGCACTGTTTAAAGTACTACTTCAGGACATACATGTGAATCCCTGGTTATTTATTAGCTGATCATGGCTATGACATCAGCTACAATAAGATCCTCAGGATCTTTACTGACACCCTAGAAGGGTTTCTGTGCCTTACTCCCCCCCGCCAGTTATCATCATAGCTGTATAATGACTGTGATCTTTCAACTGACCAATGCCCTATTAAGATTGATGCAGCAGGAAATAGATAGAAATGTTCTGGCAAGACAGAACACAAATAAAGTAGGATTCTGCAGGAAGCAGAATAGATTTCTTATCACCACAAGCAGGGTGCTGGTAAGGAGCAGAAGGATGCATTTCCCTAAAGACTTCCAGACAGGACAAATTCCTTAAATATGTGAAGGGCAGCTGCCTTTCAAAGTTGTTTTATCACAGCAACTCTGCCTCTAAGGTAAGACAGCTCTACTTTTTATACTAGTGCTAGTCTGTCATTTACCTGCGTGCCGGAGGAAAGAGATGTCAAACTGCCCCTGCTTTCCTTCAAAGAACTAAGTAGCCAGCTTACAAATTACAAGGCAAAGGAGATAAAAGACCATCTATCCTCCAACAATGCATGCTCCAGCACACAGAGGGGACAGTTTCAAGAGGGGGCAACCACCTGGAAGGAGCTGAGGAAGAGAGATCAGCTTTATGTTGGCCCAGGAAAGTTTTTTATGGACAACTAAGCTTGTCAGTACAGGAGCACCGGTAGGAGACTTGCCCATATACAATGCATTATCTTAGAAAACATGAAGTAAACCAAAAGCAAACAGTAACTAATTGAACTAATATAAAGAGAAGAGTTTGTGGCAATTCCTGTAGGTGCATGTGAGGAGAAGGACTGTAATGGAAGAAGAAAGATTGTCGGAGATGTGCCTGGAGCACACGAGCCACATTTGCAAGCTGAGGGCTTGCAAACACCCACCTATTTTCCTGACCTGTCAGTCTACAAAAGCCACATGTTATAATTACTTCTGCTCTTTTAAGACCTCAGATATAAAAAAGTTGTCAAACTAAATATTTACTAAAGTAGTCACACCTTGGTATGTGACCATGTAACACAAGAACTTAAAATAAGAAAGGTGGATTTATGGAGACCATAAAATTTTCATTCCAAGTTTCCTGACTGCCAGAGACTCAACATCCAGCTTTCACACTGCACACTTGCCCTGCCCTTCATGACAAAAGTACTGTACTCCTGACACCCTGGAACATTTGCATCTATTTTTTATTTTCATGTGTCTGTCTCATGCTCACTGGTTCTTCATCAGACTTTCTCTGCTAAGTAAGTCTCCTTTTGTACGTGATGCTGGGTAGAGCATACACAGTCACCTTTAAATCTCAGTTTTGATAGTCTCTCTATTCTCTAATAATTCAGATGAGTCTTTTCTCATGTTTTCCATTTTTTCCATACCTTTGCATTGGATGTGGATAGTAGAATTTGACACAATATTTTAGAAAGTTTATCAAGTTTTCAGTAATATTGCATAGCAAGATGCTACTTTCCTCATTTTACTCTTCTCTTCCAAGGTGCTATTTCAGCCTTTTTCTAGGGCTGTTCGTTCACTGTCACCCCACACAGTTTTGGAGTGTCATTGTTTTCTGGTCTATATGCCATCACTCTGTCCATGTGATCTCCATCCCTTGCTCCTTGATTAATTGCTTTGCATGTAACTGTATGAAATGGCAATTTGTTTGAACACACCCAGACTACCAATCTTGCTCTATGGGACTTTCCTCTTCATTGTTTGCCATGTATGTGGTGAGCAGTCACCATTATCACTGTGTGTCTTTTGTAATCATCTCTTATTTGTGTGGTGGAACTGCCCATCATATAAGAACACTGGTCTAAATAACCCCACCTTTGCAAATCCAGCACAACAACAAAGTTTACTCACCTAGTTATTTTTTTTTTTCCCCATTTGCAACAAAAATAGGAGGAAATATTATTTTCTTTACTTCTGGAACTGTAAGTGTATACAAATACACAGAGGATTTGGAGAACAGGGTAACTGAACAGAGTTTTGTAAGGACACCTGGATCTCAAATGCCAGAGACGTATCTTTTGTATTCAAATCTAAGGGATTCAGTATGTGCAGGCATTTGACAGACCTGCAATTAATGTGTGCACTAAAACACCCAGGCTCTTAGAATTTAATGCTAAGTTAGGGATCTAAGGCATAGATTAGTCACATTTTTTATTTCAATGCTTTAATTAGCTTTGTATGCCTAGAGAAATAGGAGGTGAGGAAGGGAGAGGTATCTGGATTGAGCCAAGCTCTTCCAGTAACTTTCTCGGCTTGCCTCTAGAGGCCAATTAGGCTCTCAATTTAGGCCAATTAGGCTCCCAGTTTAGGCCACCAGCTATGTAACTAAACAGCAATTCAGATCTAACATCCCAAAGACAGCAAAAAGGAAGGGCAGCACTTCAATACTGATATTAATATCAGTATCTGCACCCAGGCACCTCAGACTAGAAAAAAAACAGGAAAAAAGTGCATCTGTAGCTGGATCCTCAACAGCCTTTGGCACTTAACACTGCAATTAGCCAGAATTTCAAGCTTGGATTCAGGCACTGATGTTATCTCCCACATCTGAAGGGTTGGTGGGGCACTGTGGCAGATTCTTGTCACTCTTCTCCCTGGACTATTTCTGTTTTCTTATTCACTGATTGCCTACCATGAACTATGTAAGTAGACCTAGGAACTGAAACCCAAGATTCTCTGCTTCCTATTGATATCCAGATACTGAGGCTGAATAGTATTCAGGCTGAACACTTTAGGCCTGCTTTGCTTCTGGCTTTCTTAATCATGCTTTCCTGGCAGCACGTGATGATGCAGCTTAAGCAGGAATTGGATATTGCTCTGCCCTCAACCAAGAGCCTGATGGTAAAGCAAGCTCTTAAGAAGTGGCAATTATGGAAGCAAAATCCCAGAGAACAAGCCAGGTCAGTCAGTAACTGTGTGATGTACTGTACAAGGTGGAAAACATCCTCATTTCCCAGACCGGGTGACTTAAGCATCTCATTCAGCATACTTATCTATCTGGGCTGTTGAGAGAATTTAGGAGGACTAGAAAGAAGGGATCACTTCTTCCTCAGTGTGGAGTGCTCGGAACTGCCAGAGAGCTGTGCCAGTGTCTCCTGAGACAAGGAAGGGGCATTACTGAATACATTTAACAGCATGATGGCCTCCTTCTCACACAGTGAGACATGAGATTCTGAAATTCCGAGTTGTTCCCCATAAGTTTAAATTTCAAAGATGCTATAAGGTTTTTCTTTTATGCTACAGTAATTAAAAAAGCCTGCCCTAGCATATGGAGACAGTATGGTTTTGCTGTGTCATGTATGGAGAAAGAGAAAAGCAGGAAATTCACAGCCCGGATGCACTTCACCACTGGTTTAGTTTTGTTTCCTTCAGGGCACTGATCCTTCCAGGTTTTCTTAAGTTTTCACTTCCTTGAGATCTTTATCACCCTGTTACTGATAAAAAGACTTTTAACTGCTCCACCCTTTCAGGCCAGTGTAGGCCACTTCTATCATCACAGCTTGATTTCCCTTTTTATCTTTGGAGGAACCATACCTGCATGTGAAAGCTGCTGAGGCTGTAACTCTTGGGAGTGGTTATGAATAGTACTCACAAGACTCATGCTTTTATATTGAGATACCGAGATAAATTATCTTATGTTCCATTGCTTATCATTTAGTCTGCAATTGCTCATTGTATTTATGTTTCTCTGAGGCTGTCAGAAAAGACACAAGCCTGATTTCCCAGTAACAAACACTTTATGAAGAGCAGACAAATGGGAAGTGAAACATGTTGAAACTAAATGCTTGAAACAATCTTCACCAGGAGAATTTTGTAAATTCCCCTCAGGCTGACTTTACAGCTCTACCAAACTAACGGTTGGGTAAAAACTCTTGTAACTTAACTACACATCCACTACCTGGTTTACAGAATGTGCTCTCTGTCAGGTGGCTGGCAAATGGTGCCATCACAAGGAACAGCAGCCAGTTAAAAACTCCTGATAGTAAACGTCAGAACACAGCTTTTTTTCACAGCTACTATTGGCTCCTCTCAGGAAAGATGCTTGGAATGAATAACGGCTCAGTTAACATAGTTGCAAATTAAGTATATGCTTAAGAAAAGCCTTTCCCTCACTAACGTCATTAAAAGATAGGAACACAGGTCTAAAATTCTTGAGTATTCTCACCTGCAATTTGTAGCACACAGGCTTCATTTTCAGTAACTATTTTGCTAGAGATTTATGTTACTGAAAATAAGTATGGTTATTGTTCTGTATCTTTCAACACCTAATACATCTTCAGCTCTGCCATCACAAATCTGTTTGCTTTAATTAAAATCTCTCCTGTATTAAGACGGGCAATTGTAGACAGCAAGTACAAATATTTCAGTAAGAGTGGGTACGTGGGGTTTTTTTACGAATTTTGTTGTTCTCTAGCAGTATTATTGTATTTTAGGTTAACAGCTTACACCTCACAAGCACAGAATTCCTCACCCTGCTTCATTACTGAAAGAGATGCCAGAAACCACCACATTAGCAGTCCAGATAGTGTCCCACCCATGGCAGCAGCCAGCACCAGGCAAGGTTTTGAAAAGCAGCAGCACGCAAGAGGTAATGACAGTTAACGTTTAAGTTTCTTGTTAACCTGACCTGTTAGCAGCTTGTTGCATCCAGAAAAATTGGAGGAAGCAAGAATTAGATTTGTTCTCAGAAAAGACTTAACTGCTTCAAATAAAATAAAACTTAGCCTAAGACAAACAACAGCCTATCTGCCTGCGTGGTTGCAACCACAAAAATGGTCCTAAATTTAGCCTGTCTTAAAAAGATACCTGCTCTGCTTGTAGGTGTGCTACTGTAGTCTGAGAGAGAAATGATCTGCTATTTGAACCACTGTAAGCTTACTTCAATTTAGATTTTCTCCTGAGAGGTATTAAATTAAGTTAACCTACTTCAAATGGAACAACTTTATGCACAGAAATATTATCAAAACAGTAAGTAGGGAGAATGAAACTCAGGATTTCATAGGTGAGCTGTTGAACCACATGGGTAACCCATCTTAGTTTGTGGATCATTATAATGAGTTAAGTTACAGACTGGAACTGCAGAAAGTGAATGGTATGAGCAATTTACCTCTGCTGACAACTAATAATATATAGTCCAGTAGTTTAAAGATGCAATTACCAATTTCTGTAACATCTACTCTTGTGTGCAGGTTCTGCCCAAGTATATAGAAAAACTAATTTCTACTCTAAAAAATTAAACCCTGCAGCTGAGAAGCCCTTAATTAGAACGAACCTATGAACTTCTGCAATAAATGGCTGGACACCATTAATACAGGGGGTTATTACTACTATTCTACTGCGCATCCGTTGTAAGGCCTTGCTAGCCACTGGACTGCCAACAGATTACTTCTGCTGTAAAAAAAGGAGACAATTAAGTACACTGAAATTAATCAATAAAGCTTGATTAGGAAAGAACACTGTGAAACAGTGACTCCTTTGAAACCTGAGGGTCTCAGATACCCCAAAATAGAAAATAGTGCCCAATTTGTTTAAAGCCATTTTTTTCCAGTTCAAACAAGTACACCACATCTAGACCGTTATTTCCCTGTAGCTGCCATTCTGCACCATACCAAGTTCCCAGGAAATCCAAGCATGAAGAAGTGAGTCCATGGACATGCAGAAGGAGATAAGAAAGGGGTGAAAAGCATCATTACAAGTATAGAAACATCCTACAAGTACCCAATTATTTTTTCACCCCTAACTTCCTTTTCCCAGATAGTTTATATGATGAAGACTTTCAGAGACAATTAATTCCTAGGATGATTTATCAAGCTATAAAAATTATCTGTGGTCACCTCTACTACATATTTTTGCACACTTGACAGCATTTCCCAAAACAGCAGAAGTTTCTGCAGTTAACCCAAGAATCCCTGTTAAATTGAAATTAAACTGTTTCTGTGGAAGTCTGTTAGAAGTGGAGAGTTCATAGTGATCTGTTCTTGCAATAAATCTTGAGAACCACTGACTTTATGAGGTACCATTCTAAACATGGGATAAAACCAAAACACTGTAATTGCCCAAGTAGAAAAATCTTAACTCCTCCCCTGGTATATATTCCCTAAGTTGTGAGACACTGGTTTACGTTAGCCACCTCATAACACATCTCCCTTTCTGTCCTCTCATACTCAACACACTTAAAATACTGAAAAGACATGAACACGTTTCTGGTACTTACACTGGGAACCTGAGAATGATCAATTAGTCAACATGTTAAATAAGCTGTGAAAAGACACGAAGCTGCTTCAGACCACAAGATAATTGGCCTGGCCTTTAACAGCTATAGGCACTGTTGATGGGCACCATGAGACGACTAACACCAAACAGTAGGTTTTGACAGTTGAATCTGCAAACAAAAAGTAACTCTACATTGAAATATACAGTTTATTTTCTCAAAGTCAAGCAATACCATTTGTCAGTAGGTAAGTGTTAAGTGTCAGGCAGGAAAACTGTACATTTTCACTCTGGGCTGCAGGATCCAAACAGTTAGAGAAACATAGTGGAAATCTTTCACTATACGGAGACGTAAAATTGAGAACAACACAGGGTGAAGAAACAGCCATCCCCAGGATGCCGAAGGCAAAACATTAGCACCAGATTTTTTTTTTCAAAAAGCAACAGTATAGCTATTTACAGATTTACACATAACATTGGGAGGCAACCATCTGCAGGTTCCTGGGGTGAGACATCTTCAAGTTTTAAGAAAGGAAAGGAGAGAATGGTGTCTACACAACTGTTCTGTGAAAAGGATAATATATATAAAGCATTCACAATATTGCTACCTTTTATCAGAAAGATCTAAATCAAAGTACTGTATACAAACACATTGTAATTATATTATTATTCACATTTCACATACACATTTCAGAGTAACCACAATATGTAAAATTTTAAATGCCACAGATAAAACAATGCACACTTTTCTCCAAGCTAAAAGACAAGCATAATTTATTTTGGAATTGTTTAGTTTTAGGCTTGTTATGGTTAAAGGATAAGTTTAAGGACAAAGGGATCACCTGTCCTAGGAACATAGCAGCATATAACTGTGAGATTCCAGAAGACTACATTTCTGAACGAGGAGGAAGAAACTAAGGTCAGCTGTAGGTCTTGTGAAACAGTAGCTCCATTTGACCTCAACTGATAACACATCAACATAATTTCATTAAAGATTTGGTCCAGGTATACAAAGTAGTGCGCTACAAGGGGGGCAACAGTCCTTTTAACATTTGCACCTGTCTGTAAATGAAGTGGTTCCAAAAGATTTTTGCTCCCCTGTTCCCCCAGCTCACAAGCAATTTGCTGATTGGGGCCTCTCTGGTTTTCTCCCCACAAAAGAGAGGATTCAGGTGAGAAGGACCGAAAAGCTTTTCTGAATGCTGCCACTGCAGGAACAGCGTGAAGAATTCTTTTCTCTCTCTCTTCAACACCCAACTACTTGTATTTTCAACCTGCTTAGCTACAGACTGTCATTCACATCAGCCTTGGAAATGGCTTCTTGTTGGGCAACCTGTTTGTCTATGGAGAGATAAATGTTTTCTTTACTACAATGTAAATGGCAAATACACAATCCAAAGACTTGACTTTACCTGCCAAACTTTATCTTAACACAGAAGTTGACATTTAGACACTACAGAATCTCTCTGTAGGTATCTGAGCAAGTCAGTGTAACCTATTACTGCCCTAAAATGTGAGTTAGCACCTCTTCTTAGAGCTACTGGAAATCATCTGTTCCAAGTCAATGGCAGTATTATGAGGACACTACCAGTAATCTGATACTGTGAACCAGCATCCTCTCATTTATCACTGTGTGATGGAACAAGCAAACAAACAAAACCCACTTATGTTCACAGTTACAAAGCAGGGTTGGTCTGAGTAATGCACAGTATTTACATGGCAGAAGTGTTTATATTGCATTTGGTAGTCCGAGAAAGCAGAAAGAATGAACAGCATTATGTAGGTCAACTTCAGTATAACTCATCTATATAAAAACATCACAATGTTGAGCAATCAGAAGAAAAACCGAAGCAGTGTCCTTAGCCTACATTTATTTTCAAAAAGTGTAGCGGGTTTTGGGGAAGAAGAATAAAAACATGCATAAAAAGCACACGAAAGAGCAAATGAGCCTTCTAAATAATTTAGATGAGAAATGTTTTGAACAAAATCAGCACAGTACTTCCAGCCCGTTTCTTTAATTAAGTACAGCCTGGGAAAGAAAATCACTTGCATTGCAGTAAGAGGTTGTACAAATATGCCTTGCAAAATAGTAATACAAAAAATCTTCAGCAAGGTAGCTGCTGGGGTGATTTGCAAGCTGGTTTAGGAAGTGTTTAATTGAAACTGATTTTAAAGTTATCTTCTGCAAGGGGAAAGTGCCATCCTATATACAATATTACAAAAAAAGTGTCTGATGCCACAGGATCAGAGAGACACTACATTTCAGCAATCTGAATATATTAGCTATAAGATGCACCCTTCCCCTGTCTCATGTGTCTTAAAAAAAAGAAAAAAAAAAAAAAAAGAAAAAAAAAAAAGAAGCCACTACATTTAGAGCTTCTAAATGTGTGTGCATTCATAAATTGCTGTTGGGCTTCCCAGCAGTCTGTACAGCATCTGAACATAATGAAAGTATAAAACCTAATCTAAAAAACATTGTTGTTTGCATGCACAACTGCCACAGACTTTCAACTTAACTGAGCAAAAAGGTTAAGGGTCTATCCTTTTCGCTGGAGTTTTCTGTAAGTTTAGCAATGAGAAACAGCTGTGGAGTCCAGCAATAAAAATGTGTTCTAAAAAAATTAAATACATCATCCAAAAAAAAAAAAAAAAAAAAAAAAAAAAAAAAGAAAGAGAGCATTATTGCTGTTGTGAGAGCTTTTTTTCT